>JAUMHE010000044.1:1386240-1401124 GCA_032359235.1 Enteromius mattozi | reverse complement strand
GAACTGCTTCACACGAGTCGTTTACGAATCATTTAGAAACGGGGTAAAATTAAATCTATTTTTGGAGAAAACTAAAGGGCTTTTTACCTTGCATACATGTAAACCTGTTTTAAGAGACTCATAAAACAATATTGGCAACCTTTAAAATGGCATCATAGGGGCACTTTAATGTATTTAATTGCACTCAGTTCATTCAGTTAAAATCATTTACCTCTCATCTAGTGCCTGTCACCACAGGTGTGCCCCAGGGCTCTGTCCTGGGACCCCTGCTGTTTATTATTTACCTTTTCCTCCTCGGTTACATCCTTCACAAGCATCAGATTCACTTCCACTGCTACCATCTTCCCTCACCAACTGCCTCCTTGACATAAAATCCTAAATCACTTCAAATTTCCTTAAATTAAACAGCAATAAAAGATAACTTTTTCTTATTGGCACAAGATTAACATTATACAAAGAGCATAATTTCTCTAAATTAGCAATTTATTTTTTATTTATTTTTAAATTATGAAATTATTATGTTTTTTACGTTTATTTACTTTATTTTGTATTTATTACTACCTTTTTTACATGATAAAATGTGTTATGACCAATCACAATATACAATATAATACTTATTCTAATTTAAAATGTAATTACTTTTCTTTATTTTATTGTGTTATTAAAGTCAGTTGGGATAAATTACAGAAGCAGCGCTAGTATGAATAAATAAACCAAAGCTGCTCATGAATCATTTGTGTTGTAGTGAAAATGTGCCATGAGTAAAGATCCAGGACCTGTTTGAGACACTGAGAGCTTCAGTGTGAGTTCTTTATGTTTCTCTGTGTTCATCCTGAAATAGCCTCATGCCGGATTCCCCTGCAGGGCTCTGAATGTCTCACCTGTCATCCGGGTCAGTCGTCCCGTGAGTAAACGCTCCCCAGGAAACCAGTCCATCCCGCTGAACCGGATGATTCGAGAAACACTGAGCTCCTGGAATACACAGAAACGCTCTCAGATTAATGCATCACAGAATCAAGGCAAACCTGCATCTGTTTGTGCCCCGTTTGTGAGTTTTTAGCATTAGCGCTGCCATCTGTTAGCGGTGTTCCCGCCCGAGGCCACGCACTCTTTTCACACAATATTTGTCAAACATAAAACCTCTTAAAGAGAATTAGAATCATGTTTTCAGCAGCCGATTAAAACCTCCTGTGGCACAGATGTCAAAACAACAAAACCAAAGGAAAATCAGCAGAGAAAAATAGTTCAGCAGGACAATCTGACTGAAAAATCACTGTAATGATTTATAGCATTAGTATAAAATAACAAAAACTAAATAAAATAATTAAAATAGAACAAGTATATTTTATAATTATAAAATTAAATACACATAATTTATAATTAAATATAATATTTGTAATTAATTATTAAAAAAATGTGTGTACAGTATATGTATATATATAATTTGATATAAATGCATTTGTAAATAAATAAATAAATAAGCAGCATAGTAAAAATGAACAGCAGTCACTATTTGCTTAGTACTTAGTCCTTTCAATAGGAAACACAACATCACATGGTTAAAACATGAAATATAACATCATATACTTATATTTATTATTTTGTATAATTAGTTATTTTTGCTTCATTTATTTATATCTTTTTAATTTGATCTGAGCAATTTTTATTTGTATTATATTATTTTAGCATTTATTTTATTTTTTATTATTCTGCTTTTATTTTATTTTTAGTTAATTGTCATGTTTATAACTTTCAAATTTGTTTATTTTATTTTAACTGTGAGGGTTAAATTCCGCACTCAAACACACTGCATATTAATTTTTTCTTCATTTTATTTTTATTTTCTAACTCATTTTATTATTTATTTTATTTATGACTCATATTTTATTTTTTATTTAGTTTATGAATATTCTCTCTCTCTCTCTCTCTCTCTGTCAGGTGTGCTGTTCTCTGAGGTCCGTCGACCGTGTGGCGTGATGGTATTGGTCAATCCTCAAAGTGGGCGGGGCCAAGCGATGGCTCTCTATAATGGGCACGTTCAGAGGATGCTCACAGAGGCAGATATACCACACAAACTCTTCATCACAGGTGTGTAAAACACACACACACACACCACAGATGCTCTCTGAACAGATTCAGCCTGTTAATGATGTTATATGATCTGCTACTAGTTCAGTAAGCAGGGCGTTTTCAGCTCATTTTCAACAACAAAAGAGGCCAAAAGAGAGTTCAGATTGTGCAGTGCAAGGAGTTTCAGGAAATATTTGCTGAAAAACATGAATAAATGTCTCAGGTTACGTTGTACTTGACTCATTAGTATGTATATTATTCTAAAGAAAAACAGCTGTTTGTTTTCATCGTCATTCATCAAAATAATACATTTTCTCCAATAATACATTTTTCTCCTGATGCAACCAAGTTCATGCATGTAAGGAAAAATAATTATACATTTTTGCAAATATTTCTAAGGTTGCTTTTGACTGAACCCATAAGTTTTGGATAAAATCAAGCCCTGTCCACTATTTCCCACTGAATTTGCTCTCTTTCGATTGAAAATGCTTCTTTCTTGACTCTTCATTAAAGATGCAGTTTTGCCAAAAAATAAAATTGTTTACTAATCTTCATGTTGCTCCAAACACTCTTTCTATCCTCTAGAAAAATCTAAATTAATGTTTTTAAAATTTGCCCATATAAGCTAATGTGGTCCAAAGTTGTTTGTGTGTTTCTCTTCAGACTGTGGCTCCACCATGACTGCAGTCAATCTGTTCAAGTTCATCATCAGAGTCTATAGACTCCATCTCCATCTCACTATATAGAGCTGACAGCTTCATTCAGAAACATCCCATTAGTCAGAGAGCAGCAGGTCTGCCTACAGATGAAGAGCTCCACTGTCAGAGCATGAACTCAGAGTAACCTCAGACAGAGAAACACATACGACTGTGTGTGTGAGTGTGATGATGGCTCTGTTTACACATCCATCAGTGAATGTTCAGAGTGTGTTTGTGTAGATGAGCATGATTTACTCTTTGCGTTCCCAATGGATGGATGGGAAGAACAGTAGACAGATGGAACTATGGAAGGCTAGAAAGAAAGATAAATTAAATGATGAATGAGGAATAAATCGATGATGATGGAAAGAAGGATGGATGGATGACAGAATGATAGATGGATGGATGGATGGATGATAGAAGGATAGATGGATGGATGGATGACAGAATGATGGATGGATGGATGGATGGATGATAGAAGGATGGATGGATGGATGGATGACAGAATGATGGATGGATGGATGGATGGACGGACGGATGATAGAATGATGGATAGATGGATGATAGAAGGATGGATGATGGATGGACAGAACAACAGATGAATGGATGGGTAGATGCAATTATGGATGGATGGAAGAATAAAAGAGATGAACGACAGATGAGGGATAGATGGATGGATGATAGAATGATTGATTGACAGTGCTATATTATCATGAAAATACTAATAATATTAGCACTGACGTATGAAGATGTGATCCACTGAAACACTGACTTTGACTCTGTTTGTCGTGTGTGAGAGTGTGACCTGTGATGTGGGTCACTGAGGCGTTTCTGCCTGTGATCTGTCTCCCTCTGTTCACACTCCACACCACATCCACACTGAAGCCAGAGAGTGTGTGTGTGTGTGAGAGAGAGTGAAGTGCAGTCTCAGCTTCAGGTATTTCTGCTGAATCAGTCACTATGAATCTTCACTTCTGCCTGACACACACACACACACTCAGGATATAAACTTCATTCAGTTCAGACGGTGACACTTTTATAGGAGTTTTGTGCAGCTTTCCTGTGCTTGTGCTGCATCTGACCGAATATTTGACATTCATTCATTTAATGGATGCCTTGCGCAGCTTAGAATTGAGCAACATCATAAACAATAAATCATATGCAACACCAGGTTTAGTAAACAACTACTGTTCAAAAATTAATATGGGGCTAATGTTTTTGATAGAGGTCTCTTTTGCTCACCAAGGCTGTAATTATTTGATAAAAATACAGTAAAAACTGTGACGTATTATTCCAATTTAAAATAACTGTTTTCTATTAGAATATATTGTAACATGTAATTTATTGTTGTGATGCGCAGCTGTATTTTCAGCAGTATTACTCCACTCTTCAGTGTCACATGATCCTCAGAAATCATTCGAATATACTGATTACTGATTAAATACTGATTAGCTGCTCAAAAACATTTCTGATTATTTGATGTTTTTTATTCTTGACACTTTTTTTTCTGAAAGTTTAAAAGAACATTAATTTAAAATAGTAATCTTTTGTAACATTATAAATGACTTTACTGTTGATTTAGATTAACCTGATGTACCAAAATAACTAAAACAGAAATAAAATAATAGAAACTACATAGACATATGTGAAATAAATAAATATGAATGAATGAATGAACAAAATTACCAGAACTTTAAAATAAAAACAAAAAATAAATAAATATATTCAAAATATTAATGAAAACTACAACAGCATATCAGTGATGCTAACATGAGAGTAGATGAATCAGATCACTTCTTGTTAAGTTTATCGTATCCGAGAGAGAGTGCTGAGGACTGATGGGACAGATATCTGTGATCTTACAGAGCATCAGAATCACGCACGGGACCTGGTGCGGAGCGCAGACCTGACGCAGTGGGACGCTCTGGTCATTCTGTCTGGAGACGGGCTGCTGTTTGAGGTGTGTGCAGGTCACTTGTGTCCGTCTCTGTGTGTGTGTTAGGCACTCAGCTCATATAAGTGTGTGTGTGTGTTTTAGGTAGTGAACGGTCTAATGGAGAGGCAGGATTGGGAAAAGGCCATCCAGACTCCTCTGGGAATCCTGCCCGGAGGTTCAGGAAATGCTCTGGCTGCATCCGTCCATCACTACACACAGTGAGCCAATCAAACTGCTCATACAGACAAGCACCGCCCACCACACCGTCTGATTGACATGTGAAGAGACCAACTGGATTAAACTTCTTTACATGGTGTTTAGAGACTAGTACATATAAAAGCCTATATTACATTTCTGGCCAGTGCCAATAAATTATGGCCAATGAGAAAATCTATTATTATATACTATTTATATTATTATTTAAATGAATTAATTAATTAATTTAAACTGCAAGAAATCTCATTTTTGGCCAATACTAATAAGTTATGGCCAATGATAAAATTATGATATTTTGTTTATACTTTTAAATTTTTCAAAAAAACAACAACAACTAAACTTTAATTTAATTGTATTTTATTTAATTAATGTAAATTAATGATCTAATTCATTTAAAAGTCAATGTAATAATTTAATAGAAGTGCTAAGAAACCTGATATTAAAATTCCAATGCCAATAAGATATGGCAAATAATTAAAAACAATTTAATAATTTAAATAATGATTTATTTTAACAAATTATTTATTTAGAATTTGCTATATTTAATGGTATTTTTTATTTTAATTCATTTGCATTTTATTAAATTCAATATTACAATTCTGACCAGAAGTAAATGTTATTTTAATTTGTTTAAAAAATAATGTATTTATTTAATCTATTATTTAAAACTTTCTATCATTTTATTTGTATTTTATTATTTTATTTTTAATACAACTTAACTTGAATCATTAACATTTACATTAATGTAGCCTACAGTAGATTCATTTTTATTAATTTTAAAATGTTTTTAAATGCATTTGTCTTATTAATTTAGTTTTAAAGGTTAAATGTGGATTTCCAAATAAGCACGCACAGTTTAATATCCAAGACCAAAACTTAACAATAATAACAAAAAAATCTCTAAAATCAGCCAGCAGCCAATATTCTGATAGGCCTTTATTGTGCATTTCTGTTGGATATTTAATTCATTTAGGCCTATAATTGAAAAAAGAACTTGTTAAAATATGATTTTATGCCATAAAAATTGCACAGTGGTTCTTTATCTGGGGTGTTTCCCAGTGGACTGATATAAACGGAATAAACTTCTTGGAATAAAGTAGGTTTTCTAAATCTCTGATCTAGTCAGTGTTCAGAATCAGACCTCATTTGGTTTAGTAATCTCCATTAAACTCAGCCTGAGCTGTTTCGTGTAGATGTTCAATTCAAAGTTTGCGATGTAAGCAGTCATTACCGAGAGTCATTATTCCAGTCATTAGCGCGCGTTTCTGAGAGCTGGATCTCGGAGGGTTTAAACTCAGCATTTCTTTGAACTAAAGAATAAAAGTTCAGTTCTGCTGAGAGAGAGAAAAAAACAAAAACAAAAAAAGAATGCATTAATGAATCACTAATGACTTGCATCTGATCAGAGAGTGGGTGTTTTCAGGTAGGTGATAACAGGTCAGTTCAGGAAACACTCGAGCTCGGCGATCTCTGGAGAAAAACGCTGACTTTAACCTCGTTAATAGAGTCATTTCTATTCATGAAAATGAAGCAGACCGCAGACATTCATCAGCACTTGACTCACCAGAGAAATGATTGAACACCGGTGTAATTCAGCTCATAATAACCGCTCTCATTCAGTGTTTGGCCGTTGGACTTGTATTATTGAAACACAAGCGCCTCCTACTGGCGTTTAGCAAGTGATTTGATTAACCTGAGGACATGTTCGGTTCACCATGAACGTTTTATTAGGACCTGCTGGTAACAACTTTGTTAATCCGTTTTCTGGTTTATTAATCTCAATATCAGTTATTTTTAAGCAGAGAAAAATAGAAACTCACAAAGAAATGGACATGAGAAATCATGGGACGCTCAGTGATCTCGATTCCCGCCATTCGCCTGTTCGTTTAACGTTCCGGTACATGACTATGATACGTTGTCTATGGTGGTTGACAGGTGAATTAGGTTAACTAATAACATTTATAAAAAGTAAAAGAGTTTAGTTTTGACAAGACAGGATATTGCAGCAGAAAACCCTGAAATATGTCAAACATACACATACCAAAGGGCAATTATTTAGTATAAAACATTGATACAGGCCTACAGGCTAACCTAATTCAAAATATTAATAAAGGTTACACTTGTGTCCTTGTTAGTTACACATGTAAGTACTGAGTAATATCAATTAAAGTACTGGTTAGGGTTAGTATTAGTGTTTGGATTAGGGTTACTTGCATACAATTATGCATAATTAGCTGTTATTATAATAGCATGTTAACAAGGACACCTATAAAGTGTTACCAAATGAAGTTATGCAGAATTAATTTTGAATAAGGCATGCTTATTCAAAATAGTATTTAAATAATACTAACATACCACTGTTATGAAGATGTTTTTATAAACAACGAGGTTCATTTTTGATGCATGTTCTATTTTATGGTCCCTTTTAACATCAGTTGTAAATCCAGTTAATACTAATCTCTGGTTTTGGTGCTTGTGTTTGCTTGCTCTCTGCAGAGCGTCTCCGGTGTGGGGGGAAGATCTGCTGACCAGCTGTGGCTTTTTGCTCTGTAAGGGTGTGGTGTCTAAACTGGACCTGATCTCCATCCACCTGTCGTCCGGCGCTCGTCTCTTCTCCTTCCTCTCTCTGGCCTGGGGCTTCGTGGCTGACGTGGACATCGAGAGCGAGCAATTCCGTCAGATCGGAGCACTGCGCTTCATCCTCGGCACGCTGCTCCGTCTGGCCTCCTTACGGATCTATCAGGGAAAACTGGCCTTCCTACCAGCCGAAAACGAGTGTGGATCGGACTCCGTGAGCTTTTCTGCCACTGACAGCAGGCTGCCAGACCACCTGCTCGCCCCGCTGGAGCAGCCCGTCCCGCAGGACTGGACGCTGGTGGAGGAGCAGGAGTTCGTTCTGGTGCTCGCCATGTTCCAGTCGCACCTGGGCGAGGACTTGCTTGCGGCTCCAGATGCCAGCCCAGATGACGGGCTCATCCACCTGTTTTACGTGACGGCGGGAATCTCGCGTGCCGCACTGCTTCGGCTCTTCCGGGCCATGCAGAGCGGGACTCACCTGGACTGCGGCTGTGCACACCTGGTGTACCGGCGTGTCCGAGCGCTGAGGCTGGAGCCGCTGAGCACCGCCGGGGTCATGACGGTGGACGGGGAGCGCGTGGAGTACGGGCCCGTGCAGGCGCAGGTGCACAAAGGAGCGGCCCGCCTCATCTCCGCGTGAACCACCAACAGCCGTTTAAGGGCCAGATTTACTAAACAGGGCAAAATAGCACAATTTGGGAGGGATAACTCAGTGAGTGATTTACTAACAATGAGTAAAACACCTGCAAATGCGTATTCAATAAGGTCAGGTCTTTTCTAATTCTTCACTGGGCATCTTTAGTAAATCCTGATGGTACTATTTTAGCACCAAAAGATGGTTAGTGCTGATGTAAGCTGTTAGTAAATCTGGCCCTTGAATGGGAAATCCTTTACCTGAAGCAACACGGAACCGCACAATCCCGACTGGCTGCCGTTAAACTTGAATTTAATGTTCGTTTGTTTGTTTTATTGAGGAATTGTAACTTTAAGTGAATCTCACGAAACCAGGGGTTCGGGTCATAGCCTGTTTCACCCCAAAATAGGAAATGATATACTTTGTTGTTAGAAGATTTATAGGTTCAACATCGACACTGATACCTTGACATAAATTTGCACAATTTAAGTACAAACATTAAAAAATAGCAAATTTATGTTAAAACATATTTATATGCATTGATTTTTGGGATGAAATTAGAAACCTGAGCAGGTTAAAAATCATAATTTCCGATGCTTGCATTTCACCCCCAAAATTTTGTATGAAGGAAATGTAATTTTTTTTTACAAGTTTACATTAATTTTCCTGACTGTTAAACATATTAAACTAAATTAGAATTTTTACTGAAAAATAGCACAATGAAAAGTCAATGTGATCTACAAAATAAGCTTCATTTTCTTTATGCAAACAAATCAATTAATAAATAAAATACATTTTTATTTTCTTTGCCTTTTGAGGTGAAATATGAGCTGAGCAGGTCACACTTCACTCCAAAAATCAAAAGTCAGAAAAAAAGAAATGCATACAATTGACTGTTTTTACTTTATGTAAAACATAATTTTTAATTGATTTTCTATGGGTGAAATATTAGCTAAACCAATTAAGAATCATCATATCTTGTACATCTAAAAACACAACTTTGTGATATTAGCTTCATGATGGTCAAACATATTTTATCCTAAATAATAATCGAAAAGATTCCCAATGCAAAATGCAGTTCCTTATTTCTTTGCTCAGATTTTTGGAGTGAAATATGAGATTCTGTCATCTCTGAGGTTTGGTGAGTTTCATGGTTTCTGATGCTGGAGTTTATGCTGCTGCGATGCACCAATCTTGATTTTCAGAAGTGCCAATGTTGAAAACATGATGTAGTTGTTTATCTTTATTTTTTTATGACATAAATCAGGTTATGTTCATGTTTATCATTATTTAAGAGTGGTTTGACTGTCAGTGTGTGTGTTTGTGAAGAAGCCTCACCAGCCGCCTGCATCAATATGTCAAACTGTCTGAAGGTTTTATTATGCCTGCCGTAGATGAGCCATTATTAAATATAAATACTAAAATGAAAAACAGAAATATTTCCCTTCTAGCCATGAAACTGTTTTGCTGTTATTAGTTATTAGCGGTTAGCGGTTTCTAAATGTACTAAACATGCTGCCTTCAGATCCTCCTGGGAAACCACAGTTTTTCATCAACCGCATACAAAGAAACTACTAAATACACTATCGTTGATACTGTAACATGCTCAATGCCCCTCTTTAAAAGTTGTTTTTCATGAATGTCAGAATAAACAAAAAAATTAAAATAAAATAAAATTCTCATATATATATATGCTGTTAGACACAAAATCTGATTTGCTTCTGGGGTCAGTTTTCAAACAAGATAAAATGATTAGAGACTAAAACCATCACAGAATTCATCAAAGCCATTGATAACACTTGCTGATGTTGTTTTTTATCCAAGATGATGTCACTTGCTGTGTGATGTCATCGGTGAAAGGTTAAAGGTCAACACATTTATTAAAGATGCAGCCATAGCAAAAGCTGTTTGCTTCATTGTGAACTAAAATGATTTTTTTTGTTGTTTTTTAATTGGGAGTTTACTATAATTTTAGTCTGGCGCTGAGGTTCTGGGTTTTAAAACAACCAATAAACAGGTGATATTAAATAATAGCACAATATCTTAGATATAATATCTACAAAGTACAAACTATCAATATGGGTTTTTCAGTAAACATTTTGTTACAGGCTTGTTCAGATCAGCCAGATGCGGACCAATGGACAGATTCGGGCTAAACGTGACTGAACGGTTTAAAGCCACATAGACGATCAAACATCCATAGAACATGTGTTGATTTGTGTATGGATGACACTGTCTAGTTTGTACAGTGAACCAAGTTCAGAACAGTGTAACTTATTGAATCAGAGTTGAAATGATGTAAACACTCCATATCGTTTTTGATGGTAAAGGAATGATATTTGTTTGCGCAATGATTTTGAGACATTTGATTTTTGCACAATACTGTATGTGACCAGAGGGGAACAATCAGAATAAAAGTGCTTTGATTTATTAGAAAATTAAAATGATTGCAACTGTACTGTGATATTTAAATTGCATTCTCTATACTTGAGATAAATATAAAAATATGTTCTATATTTTTCCAAAGTTATACATTTTTATGAAAAAGAGAAATAAAATTTCAGATGGTTAACACATTTATGTGTATGTGTTGTTTTTATGTGTAAGGTGACATGCGAATCAGTAAAAGCACTGCAATTATTATATTATTACTGTTGGAGAGGAAGGAAAATTTCAACAACTTAGTATTTTCTTGATTTATTTATTTATTATGATTAATTGATTTTCGTTAACTCACAAATACCCTGCAGTTCCCTCCCTCTCAAACCTCCAGAGGCTCATAAATCCCTGCTATTGAGCGTTTTCCTTTAGAGATTGACTTTACTGTAGAAATTCACTTTTCCTAGTTTGAAAATTAATACACAGACAGTGACTTGGTAGGTATGAAACAGGACTTTTTATTATATGAAGTTCAAGAAGCAACCCATTCATCAAGATAAACCAGAAAATAATGAGTAACTGAAAGAGCGTGTTTAAAAAAAAAGAAAGGAAAAGATAAAAAAAAAAAAGGCAAAGTATGAGAGGCTCCAGAGATTAACTTATATATGTTTATGGAAAAAAGCCCTAGAACCAGAAGTCCCTTGCTATGCAGAACTTAAAGACCACACGCAAGAGAGAAAACAGATTTATCTTCTGGAGAATTTGTAGCTGGAATAGGATGGAGTGTCAACAGTGTCAGTCGAGGCAGCTGGGAGCAGGAGCAGCCCTGTGGTGTGGTCTCTCTTGCATCGAGCCATGGCCTCCTTATATGTGATCATATCCTTCTTGATGGGGTCGGTCACGTTCTTCACAAAGGCGGAATCATCCTGAAGTTTCTTGGCCACGGATGCGTCAATCAGTTTTGTATCGACGGCATTCTGCATGTCAATGCGACCTGCTCGTTTTGGGTCTACCAGTCCGCCGGTCAGCACCTGTGCCTCCATGAACCACATGGCACTGTCATTGGGGATCCATCCCCTGCGGGCGGCTTCTCCCACTGACATTCGCTCCTTGGACACGGGATCTTCAAAACCAGTAAAGGCCTTCTGAGCACTAAGGAGTTTGGAAAGCTGGCTCGAATCGATCAATCCACGTTCTGCTGCCTTGTGAATGGACAGCTTATCCTTCTTGTTCAGGTCCACAATACCTCCGGTAGCGGCCTGAGCTTCCAGAAGCCTCATCGCTGTTTCTTGAACAATCAGTTTGCGCGTTAGAGCACTTCGTACGGACATGCGGCTGTCTGTGGTGACATCTAAGATACCAGAAATGGGGAAGAGGTCATCTCCACTGGTGGTTACCAGCGAGTTCAGGTTGCCGTTGCTGGAGTAGGATAAGCGGCGTGTCAATGTCGAGGAGTTTGTTGGAGCAATTGTCTGAACAGTTGTTGTTTGTGTAGTAGGAGGGAAGGACTTTGTTTTTGTTTCCCCTGCAACCAGAAGAGCAAACTCTGAAATACTCATTTTGCCCTCTCTGTAGCGCTGAAGGTCATACTGGGTCAGTCTGCCATTTTGCATTGCCGTACTGATGGAGTACTGCTTTCCGCTTTTACGATCCTGCAGAAGAGTGGTCTCACCTTCAGGACCGGTGGTTGTGATTTCCTCCCAGCTACACTCAAGTTCTTGAAGGTGGATGTACTGATTGCGATCAATCAAACCCTCAAGATAGGCATCATAGGGTGACATGTCTTTGCCAGTCTCTGGGTCCAGAATAGTGATTTTGGTGGAGACATTGGTCTCTCTGGTGTTTGTCTCTGTATGTTGCGCTGCCTTTGCTTGTTTGTGGAGGTCCATTATAGTAATTTCCCGCTGATTGATAAGCTCTTTCACTTCCAGGATTTCTCTCTCCAAACGCTGTATCTCAGACTCCAGCTTGATGGTCTTTTGCCTGTTGACTTGGTTTCTCTCACTCAAGAGTTTGGATTGATGTTGGAAAGATATGGTAATCTCCTGCTTTTGAGACTCCAGTCTTCTCAACTCCTGGAGAAGTTCGTTTTGCTCTTTCTTGATTCTATCCCTGTAAACAATCAAGGTGGTCTCTTCTTGAGAGAAATTGGTTCTGGTTGTCTGAATTCGAGTGATTTTGCTGTTGAGTCGCAGAAGATCTTCATCTTTGAGGGCTCTAGCATTCTTCAACTGGGTGAGTTGAGCTCTGAGGTTTTCTCTCTCTGTCTCCACCGCTTGGTCCTTCTCAACCCTGATGACTTCTTTGTGGATGATCCTCTCTACAGATTTCTCTTTGGTCAGGGACTCTATCCTGATTTTGAGGTTTCGAATATCTCTCTCCAGGCGAGTAAAGCTGGCACTCTCATTTTCCAGGGTAGTACGAAGGCCAGTGATTAGTTTGTCGACTGTAGGGTCTCTCTCCACTTTCAAAACCTCCTCTATAACAATCTTTTCCTCAACAGGCATTGGGCAAGTTTCAAGTTCATAGATTCTAGCCTTGATTTGTCTCAGCTCTGTCTCTACTAGGATCTTCTTCTGCCGATCCACGAGCTCCAGCTTCTTCTCCAGCTCCAGAACTAGAGATCTCATGTGTTGCACCTCTAGTTCAAGCTGCCTACGACCCATGATGGTCTCTTCCAAAGTCCTGACTAACCTCTCGTGGACCAGAATCTGACTGGGATCTGTCTGGAGGCGCACGATTTCTTGAACCACAACCCTTTCTTCTGGTTTCTGTCTCTCCAGCACAATATACTTGTTTTGAAGGTCAAACACATTCTCCTCAACTGTTCGACGACGCAGAACTTCCTCACGTACTTCCTTCCTGAGACGTTCGGCTTCCTTCTCCAGAAGAGGATCATTTTCATACCTTATCAGTTCTTTGGTCACCACTTTGGTCTCCACCTTCGATCTTTCGGCCTTCCACTCATCCCTGTCCTTGCGTAGACGAATCACCCGATTCATAGTGGAGTCATAGTTGGTTCTCAAAATGGTGAGCTGCTCATTCAACCTCTTAATTTCTTTGACAATTTCAGGACTCCTCTCTTCTTTCACAACCTCTCGAGTCACCTCCTTCAGTTCAACCTTGGGCTTTTCGGCACGCAGAGTCTTTAGATCCACCATGATCACATTGATTTCATTTTCTATGCTAGTACGGCGTTTGCTTATTTCAAGAAGCTCATTTCTCAGCCGTCTCAGTTCCAGTTCTGTCTCAGGGTCAATTCTAAATATCTCATGGATGATCTCATTAAACTCTACCTTTTGTCTGATGGTCTCCACTTGGCTGTAGCGGAGCTGAAGGCTGGAGAACTCTTTCATCAAAATACTGTATTCTTGGATGAGCTCTTGCAGATGTACACGAAGGGTCTTGGACTCCTGTAGGAGATCGGCATCCTGCTCAATCTTTTTCACCTCTTTGATGATAGTTTTCGGTTGTATAGTTGGAATAATCCTCTCCAGATTATTGATCTGACTCCTAATCTGAAATATCTGATCGTTCAGGTTCTTGCATCTGATACCCTCATCCGAGATCTCGTTCTTCAAGATAATCACAGATTTCAGCATTTCGGGATCTTTTTCCAGCTTCACAACCTCTTTCAGGACCACTTTCTCTTTTATTACTGGCCTCTTGGTCTCCAAGACAGTAACTTCTGTTCTCATGTGTACCGTTTCACTCTCGTGTACTCGAATTTCCTCCTTTAATTTAAGTATGAGCTCCCTGATCCTCACAGCTTCAATATCCAATTTGGGATCACGCTCAATTTCTGTAAGAACTTTTGTTACAAGCTTGGGCTTCACGTTGATAATCTCTCGGTCACGACTGACAATTTTTTGGTTGACGATCTCAATTTCTGTCTGCATTTGAGAGCGTTTATGGAACTCTTCGGTTATCCTCCTTTTCAGCGTTTCCAAGTCGGCTTCCAGCTTCGCATCACGGTAGTAATGCACAGTTTCCTTCTCTTCCACTCGCTCCACACCTCTCCGACTCTTCAGGGACACCATCCGTTTCCTGTAGGTGTCTAAATCATTCTCGGCATGACTGCGGCGAGATATTTCCTCAGCCAGCTCTTGCTTCAAACCGTCAACTTCGTCCATGTTTTTCTGCTGACTTTGCATCTGAAGTTGCTGCCTCACCACCACATGGCTCACAATTTCATCATTCTGGAATACAAATAAAGATTTGTTTAGCTCAAGTTAAGAAGTTTATGGTAACTATAGACCCTTCAACAACATTTGGCATTAACTTGTTATTTATTCCAAAGATTGTTGCAGCTTTGAGAGTCAGTACCTTGTTGATGAGGTCCTTGGCCAAGATCACTTGATTCAGTAGTTGATT
>JAUMHE010000044.1:1266337-1294290 GCA_032359235.1 Enteromius mattozi | reverse complement strand
AAGGTGTTCTGGTTGTTGATAAGTGATTGCTGAAGTGTTTTAGTTGTTAATAAGCGGTTGCTAAGGTGTTCTGGTTGTTGATAAGCGGTTGCTAAGGTGTTGTGGTCGTTGATAAGCGGTTGCCAAGGTGTTGTGGTTGTTGATAAGCGGTTGCTAAGGTGTTCTGGTTGTTAATAAGCGGTTGCTGAAGTGTTCTTGTTGCTAAGGTGTTATGGTTGTTGATAAGTGGTTGCTGAAGTGTCGTGGTTGTTGACAAGTGGTTGTTAAGGTGTTTAGATGTGTTTTAGCCACACTGCTGTGTTACCAGGGTGTTGTGGGTGGTTGTTTTGCAGTTGCAAAGGTGTTCTGATTGTTGATAAGTGTTTTCTAAGGTGATCTGAGGAGCTTTTTTATCACATTGCTATTGCTTGTGTGTTGTGGGTGGTTGTCAATGTGTTATATGGAGCTTTTAACACACTGTGATGTATTGCAAGGCTGTTGTGGGGGTGCCACTGTGTTTTGGGTGGTCCCCAGCATGTTGTTACTGTATGCAGTTACTTCTATGTTTTCAATGTGTTGATAAGGTGTTTTGAGTAGTTTTTGGCATTTCACTGTTTTGCAAGAGTGTTGTGGGTGGCTACTAGGATGTTGCTATGCATTTGCTAAGGTGTTGTATATATTATGATTTGTTTTCAGTATGTTGACAAGTGGTTAATAAGTTGCTTTAATTGGTTTTGAAGGTATTGATATGAGGTTAATTTGGTGTTTTGAGTTGTTTTGACACTTTGCCGTGTTGCTAGGGTTTTCTTTGGAGATTGTAGAGTGCTAAGGTGTTGCCAGTGATTACCAGGGTGTTGCTATGCAGTTGCTAGAGTGTTTTGGATTGATTTAGAGTGAGAACGTGTATTGATTAGTGGTTGATAGTGAGTATTTTTGGCACATTGTGTTCCTAGGGTTTGTGTGGATGGTTGCCAGGGTGTTGCTATACAGGAATTATTTATGTCCGGAGCACAAATGCTACAGGATGATGGTCAGACTAAAGCTTAACAATGCGTGTTTGAGGTCTGATGAGCACAGAGCTGGGTAGATAACTTACAAATTGTAGTCTGTTACTGATTACATGATAATTGTAGTTAATAGCGTAATCTAGGTTACTCATTTTAAGTAATTTAATCTGGCTACTTTTAGGTTACTTGTAGATTAACGTTTGATCAAACCTGTTTTAAACTTAACATTAAACATACACTATTGATATTAAAAATAAAGAAAGAAAAACATTCAGATTTTCCATATTAACATCATAAAATGCATCAAACATTACATTACAAACTGGACTTAATTTAAGACCTGGAGTGACTTTGTGAGTTGATAAACAGCTAATAATTAATTAAATCATAACAATGTTAAATACATATAATTTAAACATGTGAACACTAAAAATATTTATATATTATCTGTTATATATACCTGCATCTCAGTGTAACCATTAACTGACTCCAGAGAACTATAAACAGGTAAATATATAATGTATCTTGCGCAATTATTTTCATACAATACCTCAAATTCAAAAGCACATGTATTTATACAATATTTGCTAATATAGTCAAAGCTAAGTAGGTAGGATTTTTAGAATGAAAAAGTTAGAAGAGAAAAAGAAAGAATTAGGGAGAATCAATAAATTAGCAAATAGTGAATTATTTACTGCTATTGTGTGTATAATGTGTAATCATGTAATGCATAAAAAGTAACTATAATCTGATTGCGAGTATTTTAAAATGTAACATTCTCTAATCATAAGTACTTTTGCAAGTATTTTTTGTAATCTGATAACATCCAGATGACATGTAATCAGTTACTACCCAGCTCTGGATGAGCGCTAGCATTAGCGATGCTAACATCACTGAAAAGAGGAGCACCCAGGAGAGAGTGTGTGAAGAGATGCTGTGACTCCAGGCCTGGACACAGCTGGAACCTCACACACACACGGAGTGAAGATGTCAGTTCATGTCACTCTTTCTCACCACTGACACGCTGAACATGTGAAAAGAGAGAGTGTGAATCAGTGTGACCGGCTTCTCTGTGTGACAGTTTCAGCACCGTCAAGTGCTTGAGAGAATGCTGTTTGTTGAAAAAACAACATTGAAAAAACATTGCAGCAGTGTTTCATGTAATATTATTGGTTGTAAAATATTAAACTAATTGCTTATAAATTAATGTATAAATCAACTTGAAAAGGAGCACACTCCAACAATTTTACAATAGCAACGTTGCAAACTAAACAAAATGCAACCGGGCAGCTGGAATCTTTTAATCTGTGAATGATGTTGTAAAATCATACCAAGATAAAGCAAGAAGAATTTGGCTGGTCATGTGATCTCAATATGATTTTTAACTTTACACAGACTTTTCTGCCATTCACTTACTTTACAGGCGAAGTTATGATTTTGTTGAAGTCTTTATTTTGTTTCTTCAGAATCATTCAGTATGCAACATGAATTAGGAAAGTAATTAGAGATTTGAGATCACTGTCTCTATGGAAACGCTGCTGACAGTGAGAAATCATAATCAACATAATCATCACATGTGCACAAGCGTGAGTGACAGAAACACACACACACACTTCACATGTTCTGAGGGGTGAAAATCGCAGCTAATAATGAGAGAGAGTGTGTGTATGTGTGTTTCTACATTCAGGGAGCATTAATATGCATGAATCGCTGATGTGTGAATATAATGATTAACAATATTAGCAGAAGAGATTAGCTGAGATGTTTTATCATCATTAAACAATATTTTCGATGCTACATGGACATAAGATGCCTCATAAGTTATTTATACATTGTTTAATGAGTCATAACTGCATCTCCCGGTTTAAGACTGAACACTTAATGATGATAATATTTACTGTAATGAGATTCATAATGTATTTTTATTTTAGCACTGTCTGCAGTAGTGAATAATTAATTTTCTGTTTTTCAATACAGTAGACAATATTGAAATATAGAGAACAGCAGTATTATTTATAAAGGATACTGTCACGGTATTTATAAAAATAGAATTGCCTTTTATTTTTATATTTTTCTTTTTTTTATTTGAGCTTTCGCTTTAGTCATTTTGTTGTGTTTTTGTCATTTTAAAGTGTTTATTTTTTTAGATCTAGTTCTGTTTAGTCTCCCTTTTTTGAGTAATTTTAGTACTTTAACATAAACTCAGTTAACTTAGGTAAAGATTACAGTTTAAAGTTTATGTTTTTCATCGAATATGCTATATTTTGTTGTACCTATCGCTTTATTTCAATTAACAAAAATGTTTTAATTTTTGTTTTAGTAACTAAAGGTGAACACTGGCTGATATAATCATATGTTTACATGTACATATTTTACATTAAATAAATTCAAAATAAATAACTAAAATTAGATAAATGGACAATCTTATATTTACTGCATTTGTTTCTCTTTTTATTCTCTTTAATTTTTATTTTATGTCATCAGAATGCTTAATAGAAATCAATTACGCCCTGCATTGCCACAAGAGGCCACTGTAGCAGCATTAGCATAAACTGTTATCTTCTACTGTCAGGTTTCATCTAGAGTTTGTGTGCTCTCTCATGCATCTGTGTTTTGTTGGTCAGATGTACCAGCACGGCCGAGACCTCTGCGAGAGTCTTTGGGGAGACGCTTTCATGATGGTGGAAGACGACCCTGGGGAGGAAGACGGTGTTGAAGGCAATAGTTGTGGCTGTCTGACCCTGAGCCCGTCTGATCGAGAGGTGATCGCTGCTCTGAGGGTTCAGGAAGGAGACCCCGAAGAGCTGGACACCACCAAGAGTGGCCTGCCGCAGTACAGAGCTCCCTGCCCTCCCGCGGGGCCCCAGAAGCACAGTGCCACAGCGCCACCAAAGGCCCGGAAGAGCAGTGTCAACGCTGTCCTGCGCAAGCGCTCCGTACTCGCCAGCGACATGGAGGGTAGCGGGAGCGGCTTCTAGGAGAGCTGTGTCCTAGATCTGACGGATGTGTGTTAATGAGTGTTTTATCTTATCAGTTGAGTTTACTGTAATCTCATGCAGCGAGTTTTCTACAGTAACACAGTCCTATGTAGACTAAAGCTACTTCTGTAACGTCAAATTCTGCTTAATTTAACCAGTTTAAGGTAACATCTAAAGTTGAATTTAGGTCTGAATAACACTTTACAATAAGGTTTCTATTGTTGACGCTAGTTAACTACATCAATAAACATGAACGAACCATATACACAATACTTCTGCAGCATTGGTTAATTTAAATGAATGTGAATTTAAACATTATTTTTGAAATCTGTTAAGATTATTGCACTGTGAACTGACATTAACATTAACACAGATTAATAAATGCTGTAATTAAAATATGTTAGTTCATGCTAAAAAGTGTGAGTAAAAGTAAGATTTACCGCATTAAAAAAAAAGGTGTAGGCTATACACAAATACACAGATGGTAAGTAACAAGATAAATAAAAATTTTATGATGTAATTTCTATTGAAATCCACAAGATCTCCCCACGCAGATTTCACAGAGTTCAATTTGCAATTGGGCTTGTTTTGTTACGCAGACCTGGCAACCATGGCGTGACTAATTTAAAAATTCTTGCTTTGAAAATTCTTGCTTTATTGAGTTCACACACCTTAATGTATTCAGCTTATTGTAAAGTATTAATCTAGCAAATTTTCCTGTTTCACTTGGAAATGCGCTACATCAATAAAATGGGTTTTAACTGTTTCTTCAGTGTAGTTGCGCACTACATTAAAGCACATCGTAACATTCTTATTCTTAAGTTAAATGTTGCTGTTGTCAATTGTTTCTATAACTGTGGTGTATGGTAATCTACTATCTCATAATCTGTAACGTCACAATCATCTATTACACAGTTGTGTGCGTCATTATCGGTACATTGTGTTAATTTTTTTTGCGTATTCTGAAAACATATGTATTTACACGGATATACATTAAAAAATAATGCTGCAAAGAAAAAAAAAAGAGAATATTTTAAAATGTGTTTGAATATAGAATGAGTGTAGGCCTACAGTTGACAGTTTTGGCGGGTTGCTCTAGGACATGTTTTGTTTGTATGTAAATGACGGTGCGTCACTGTGAGCAATCTGATGTTCTGCTAATCTGTGGCTGCAGTACGTAAACAAATGTGTATCTATTCTGACCTTACATGTCTATAATTAATTCATAAATAAATAAAATTGGAATTTGTTTGTTCTTTTAAACGTTTCGTTTTTTAAAAGCGTATAATACCTCTTATTATTTGATGTTAACTGCCAAATTTACAATAAATGATTGAACTTAAATTAGGTTATAGGCTAGCTATCTAATCAGCATGACATTAAAACAGTAACTTACTTAATACATAAATGTAGGCCTATTTGTAGAACAGTATGCACTACTTACTGTTATCCTGCTTAATGAGAAGCAGAATCAAGAGTTATTTCTTCAAGGCCATGTTCAATGGTTTCATGGCACTTGTAGCCTACCACTAGATGACGCTATGAATCCATTATGAAGAGAATCTTTCTTTCTTTTTTTTTTTTTAATGCTGAAGTCACCTTTAACATATTTTGACCCACATATATAACTACAAAAACTCCCGTGGCCCACATGAGATTTAAATGAACTGAAACTGTTGATGTAGCCTATTTATAGTGACCATTGTTATTTATAAACCATTTGTATTAATAGTTGAACTGAGCTTTTATTTTTAGATTGATAAGTTAATTTTGTCATGTTATGTTGTCTTTTATTTGTTTTGTTTTTAATAATATTTCTTTCCATTTAGTTTTAGTAAAATTTCATAACTTGTTTTATTTGAGTTAGTTGGTAACCTTTTTTTACATGGGTTTTTATTAAGTTACTGAAATGATTTCTAATCATGTTAGTTTTACTGATGTTGACTCATTAATCAAGATGGAAAATTAGTAAAAGTGATAAAAAATAAACAATATGTAACATTTAAATCATGGTAATATGACTAATCAAATAATAATGTTTACTGAATATCAACACAGCTGTGATTGAGCCGTAGATTATTATTATATTATAGTTATATAGGCCTAATAAAGCAGAATCAGGCTTTAACAGGTAATGTTTTAATCTTGAAAGACTGATTATCTATAATTGCTGGAACGCATTTAACTGTTGCATGATTTAATGTTCATTTTCATGCTTCTATCTTACCCCTGCTTTGACTCACAGGTTAGTTAAACAAACTCAGATGAGGCATCAATGAGGGTCTGAGAGCATGATGTAACAGTCGTGTTGATCTGAAGCAGCCGTGTCGGTGGGTGTTTGATGGAAAGTGTAACAATTTGAGCCTCAGCATTCATCTTTCGGTTTTGGAAAGGGACAAGAAGGAATATTCATGAGATTACAGAAGAGATTTACAGTATGTGAGTGGGAGAGAGAGATGAAATGTGCAAAACTGTGTGTGGTGGAGAAGATGAGCCCACATTCTGTCGTCATCAGTCACTGATGTTTCTCCTGTGTGTGTGTACAGAAGACGCTCCTGACAGTCTGTCAGGCGTTGAATCTCTTCTGTTGTCCACTGCACGTAGAATAGAGGAAGTAAGAAGAATAATTGTTCCATCAAGCTCTGAAACTCTTCAGGCTCATCACAAAGGCAGGATAAAAATAACACACAGGTTCTGTTGTGAAACTTTGCTGAATGAGATTTGACTCATTCATGAGCGCTGCACTTTTACAGGCCTGTGAGCCTTTCTCATATCAGTTAAACTGAAAAGGGGAAATTAGAGCTCACCTTCAATACGAAAAAAGAAACCGTTTCAGGTTAACTCATAAAAAAATAAATAGTTAAAAATAAACAGCCATAAGAGAGTCTTTAGAAACGTGTATGTAGTTTACTGGTGAAGCCAAAGCACTGAACTGAAAAAGCTATAACTTCATGTAATTTAAAGAATTCACATCACGCTCAAAAACTCTGTGCTTATCCTTATCTTTAAAGTAAGAGCAATGGCAATTTCCCTTATTAATATTAACCATGGTTACTATGATAACCACAAAATAACTATAGTTTTGCTAGACTAACATGGTATTTGTTGTAAAATTGTGGTTATACAAATGGTAATAAGTATGGTAATAAAAATAAATAATTAAAAAATAATCACAAACAAGCAAACAAAAAACATGGTTACTATGCCCACTTTTACTATAATAAAACTATGGTTAATTTGTTGTAAAGGGTGTTTTTTTTTTTTGTATATGCTACGCGATGGGATAGATGCGTATCATATGCACGTAAAAAAATGCGTATTATATGCACGCCAAACGCAAGTCCATTTTTGCGTAGACTATCAATACCACGAGTTTTCGTTTTTATTTGGCTTGCTATTTATACGCATTTTCATGAGGCCAGGCTGGATATATTATTTTATTATCGTGGACACCCTGGTTAGTGCAAATAGTTTTACCGCCCACTTCTCTTCTTATAGTTATTTACTAGCTCTTTGGTGAAAAGAACTTACTCCGTTAGCAATAAGTGGATAAACAGGGTTATTTGCTGAACCTCATGTTAACGTCAGTAAACATTAGAACGGAACAAGCCCATTTAAATGAGAGAGGAGGTGGGAATGTTCCATAAGAAACACTCACGAAACTAAAGGTCTGTTGATGTGTCAGATGAAACGATTAACGGTGAGGTGCACCTTTAAAATCTCCAAAACAAGCCAAGAGCGTGTGTGCGCTCGCGCCTGCCTCTAGCGCTTTGAAGTGGCTTCCTTCGATTTCCACCTCGAGAGCGAGCAGAAAAACACGCAGGTGGGTCACTGACGTCAGTGACAGGTGGACCCGAGTGGGCTTTTCTCACCGTGTAAAAAAACCCCGCTCCCACTTTCCAGCGAGCTGCACAAAAACAAACGTCCCACACGTTTCAGAGCCTGCTTCGGGTTTTGGCCCGTTGATACTATAGTGGCCTATTTTTATGACCATAAAGTATCTAAAATTATCACAGTACGCCATAAAACATATTATTTTTAGGGTTGTAATTAATGGATCGGTTATTGGGGCAATTAATTCAGAAAGTTCAGGGTCGCATATTTTCATGCTAATGCTCTTCATTTCAGCGCCAGACTGGTTCTCTTTATAGATCTCACGCGCGTCCGCCACCTACGCGCGCCCCTGCCGTGCGCGCCTCCGGTCCAGTCATTCCAGAGGTCACAGTCACTTCCCAAAAGATTCATTTATCTCCTGAAGACACCCAAAGCCCAGGAGCAGCTTCTTCTGCTAATGCGGCAAATGATTTCGTCTTATATTATTAAACTCCAAGTAACACATTTCTGCTGAACAAATAAATATTGAATTAATGAATGGATCTTAACCAGCATGTAGCGAGTTGTTAACGATTTTGTCTGAAATTCGTCTATGTAACCAATTTAATCTGTTTTTTCCAAGTCGTGTTCATATTAACAGATGCATTGAAATTCAGGCTTACTGAATCTGATCTCTACATATCATTTAGCCTAACTAAAAATAAAACTCATATCTGATGTTGAAAGTGTATTTTTGTCCCCGACCTCTTTTCGACCTGTTATATCTCTGCATAAAGTTCATCAAAGTTTTTTGTTTTGTTTGTGCGTGGTAATAAGACACAATTTAAACTAAATAATAGTCCTAATTATAAATAGTCAAATATTATAAAATTTCAGTAGACCTATATAAATTATACAGATTATACAGAAAAATATTTTTCATATTTTGTACATTTTGCATGGTAAATATAATTGTCTGAATAATTTTTATTTGACTATATATATATATATATAGTATTCATTATTTATATATAAAAGGTTTTTGGATATATTCTGAAAGATAAGTTCCGATCATTGGCAGTAGCATCATTGGAACCGTACAACCCACTAAGTTCTGTGGAAACTCACGCGCACACGCACACACCCCATCCCACATGCTCACAGTGGTCTTGTCCAACTTCGGAAAGCCCCTCTCAGCTCTCCAGCCCCGCTGCTCCTGGAGCAATAAAAACACTCCGCAAGGGCTTGTGGGCGGAGAGTGACGTACGAGGCCCAAAAAACGACCATATATGGATGTGCTTGACGTCAGCAGGAGAGGCCTAGAGTCCCTTGTGTGAACGCGTAAACGCAGGAAGCTCTAATACTCAACCCCCCCAAAAAACAGCTGATTACTCTACAAGCAGTGCACATTAACATTATGATAATTATTCATTCATTATTCGTTCGGTCTCTTTTCTTTCCAGAACGTTTTGTGGGTGAACTACTTCGAGGAACGGTCAGCATAAGACTTACATAACTGCTTGAAACCGAAATATAAACAACGCAAATGAACAAGCCATACACTCGAAAGTTATATTTCAAAATCTTTACTTAAATAAACATCGCACACATAAAAAAAAGACATTGTAAACATGTGACATCGTTAACATATAGCGTCAGGATCAACCTGATTAGTAGGTACAATAAGTTATGAGTTCTGGAACTGCACGACAATATCAGATGCGTTCACATGATCAAATACATAACTGACCATGATGAAAAAAACACATTATTGATACCGAGGCGGCGACTGGCCTTTTCACTTTGCTCTTGACTCCCATCTGTCTCTGGGGGCTCAGAGTCCGTTCCATCCCGCTCCTTTCGTGGGTTCGCTCGTTTTATTCGGAAACCAGAACGTGTCCTAAGCGCCTCGTCTGAGGGCTTTTGAGTTCCGTTCAGTCGTAGAACATAAACGATTTCCAGTGTTATATCTGCGTAAAAGTCCAACCGCGTTTAAAACGCTTCCATCTTGCTGGTCAACATCAGCTGACAGCCGCTGTTCATGTGCCTCAGGACCTTCTGTTTGAGTTGGGCCACCTGGTCCCGCAGAACGGAGGCTGTGTTGGACAGCCCGGCGTTGTCGGACTTGAGCCCCTTCACCTTCTCCTCCAGGCGCGCGATGCGTTCCAGTTTGCGCCGGCGGCATTTGGTGGCCGCCAGTCGGTTCCGGAGCCTCTTCCGTTCCGCCTTGATGCGTTCCTGGCTCTCCATGTCGATCGGAGACATGGGTGGCGAGCCGTCGCTGCTGTGCATGTCGGGAACGGTCTGGGGCTCCTCTTTCAAGTTCACGAAGCGCTGCGGGAGGAAGCCGGGGTGCTGGAACGCCTGCGCGGTTTCCGGGTGTTGGCTCTGCTGGACGTGCGGCGGCAGGTAGCTGATGGTGGTGGACGGGTGGCTGGGCGCCGCTGGGCAGTACGCGTTCAGCGTCGTGTAAATGGGAGGCTCAGACTGCAGGGAGGAGCCAAAAACGGACGCGGTAGTCGAGGACGTCGTCACGCCGCCGGCTCCAATCGACACGTTGGGCGGGGGCATCTGGTTCATCTTGTGAAGATCATCCAGAGCCTTGACGAAGCCCTCCGCGAAGCCCTCCTGCTCGTCGGTGATTCCCCGACCGTAGAGATACTGGCCCGGGGTGGGCGTCGTCAGCACCCCGTTCCCGTTCTGGCTGATGAGCCTCTCCAGCTCCGGCGAGGCCAGTTTGAGCGAGCCCATATCGGCGCTGCTGGTCTGATACAGATCCGATTTGAGGTTCCGATAAGGCTCGGTCAGGTTCAAGTGCATGCTCTGCTTCTGGAGTTTATAGTCGTGTAGTGCCACGTCGTTGTGACCGTAACCCAACAGAAACGAGTCGTCGTGATAAAACGGCTGCTCCATTTTCGTACTCATAGAGTTCTTCTGATAATAAAAAGCAATAATAGGCTTCTCACCTGATGTGGCTGACAGTTCAATGTCCACTTTATTTCAAGCGTAAAAGCCTTCAAAAACAGCGCGGAGGACGATGACAGTCAATAAAACGGAGTTCCGTCCCGTTCCACTCTGTGTCGATGCTCCTCTTGAATGAACCGGAGTCCCAAAGATGTGAAGAATAACGCGACAGCAGCAAGGAATAGCGCGTATAGTTCTGAGTGCCCGTCTGTTGAAAGTGAACGCTCTTAGGGAACGATGCTCGTTTGATTTGCTCTGTTGCGCTTGTTCGTGTGGATCGGAATCCCGATTCGTTTTTATAAGCGGCTCCCGCACTGACAGCTGACCACGCCCCCCAACGGCGTCCACGTCACGCGCGTCAGTACGTCATTGTCGGGAACTGTTGGGACAGTAAACAAGCCTGAGGGCGAAGCGAGCACCAGTGCAGAGCGAAAATTATTAAATAAACGGTGTACGAATATATTCTAATATATAGTGTGACACCCTTTCTGCTAAAAGAAAGGGCCTCTAACATTTTAGAGTTGTAGCTGGTGTGTTTGTAAGTTCTTTATTGTTGTTTTAGGGGTTAATGTGGTTTTGATGCGCGGACGAGTTAGCATGAACACAAGATGTAACATATAAAATTACATTATTATGAAAATGTTTTTCCTTGGCATTTTTTTTGTCAAAGCAAATTGAGTTTATGTTTATCTGTCTACAAAAATGTCTAGAAAACGTCAGGTTACGTAACTGATTTGAAGTTCAAAAATCTAGCAGTTAATTCTCAACTTGGTGAATGTGCAAGTTAGTAAAAGAGACAGCCTGCAAGCGTTCACTGCCGCTGTAAAGCTCTGCTCGTCCGGGACCCTCAGACACCCGCTTCCTGTAGGAAGTTTGCAGTCCAAATATGGGCATCGTGACGTGGGGTTCCTCTCGGAGGGAGTGTGCGTTGCTCCGCCCACTTTATCTGGACTGCGACGCTGAGGCACGAGAAACACCTGCTAAACAAGCGAAGAGTACCGAAATCCATACACAATGATAAAATAACACATACCGAATCCCAAAGAGAAATAAAAACACTCACAAAATGCTTTTTAATAGCGTAGTAATAGTCAATAATTAGTTTAAAGGACGGTCTGCTAAACCAGGTCAATAGGTTATTCATCGTTTGGATATTTAGACTCAAAATTCTGGTTTTTCAGTGGCTTTGTTTCACAAACCAACAGCTCTAGAGCTTTACAAATATAGAATAGTGATGCTGTATACAATGATAATGTAGCTATGATGGTCCCTAATTATACATTTAATGTGAGCCATTAATGATTCCTAAGTATGTAAATAGCCTAAGTCAGTAATTTTAGCAACATGTTTGTATTCTAGTTACTTTGAGGGAATATCATGTTTTCCGAGTCAGTCGCTTTAAGGCCTTTTGAGTTTGTCTGATGTAGGGAAGTCATATTAAACAGCAAGGGCAGTACATTGACATGAATCAGAGTGACATTTGATCGGTTTGGTCTTCTCAGGTAGTTCAGAGACGTTCGGCTGATGTCCCGCTCCGCACCTGTGCTGCTGTGTGTTGTTCAGTATACGCCAGGTTTCATTTCCACCCACCTGAACACAGCTCCAGAGTCAATGGAACCTGTCCCATCTGTCCTGAGAGCTTCATGAGATCAGGTTAAACTGATACAGATGCTTTATTAAAGCAACTGTGATCCGGAGAGAGTTTTACTTTGGAGACGCCAGCTGATTGATTTTTTTTTAATGATCACACACAGGTTTATCAGAAGGAAATTCTGCATTCATTTAATTATTATTGTAATAAATTATTACATTTAGCATTGCATTTTGTAGTGTATTATATATATATGGTTATATATATTAATACATGTATTAATAGTATTTATGAATGTTAATAAGGATCACACACACAGGATTGCCAGCATGGAATTTATTTATTATCATGTAATAAATGATTAAATATTACAATAGATTTTATAAAGAGTATTTATGTAAAACACTGATAATATATGTTAATCTAAATAAATATTTATTATTTGGAAATATTATTAATGAAAGTTTTTGTTACTATGCATATATATATATATATATATATATATTATTAATATGTAATTAATAAGGATTTATTATTAATAATTATAATTATGAATATTTTTAATTATTTTAAAATCATTTATTAATATTAATTCAAATAAACATTATTATTATTACTGTCATTATTAAATATTATTAATATGTTTCTGTTAAACATTAAATAACATATTGTAAAATGTATATTTTACACTTTTATATTACATATAAATCAACATTTAAAATTTTTTATACATTTTACTAAATATTTTGGTAATACTTTATTAATTTATGTTTTATATAATTGTGTATTTTAATATGCAGTGTTTTTGCTCAGTGTTGCTGAACCACAGCGTTTTGTAAAACCCTCTGTTGTAAGCCCACAGACTGATTTCTGCATTCACTGTTGCTGTGTTTAATTTTAGTGTGTTTCTGAAGAAGTGTGTGACTTTGTCAGGCTGTTGTGACATTGAGGTAAATTGTGGTACTTTTGCAGGGGCGGTTGGATGTTTACGGTAACACTTATGGAGCGGGCAGCATTGGTGTGTGTGTGTGTGTGTGTGGCACTGTGCCATGAGGATGCTGGCACAGCAGTGGCAGAAGCATCATGAAAAATCCCACACAGATGGATGAACCTGAGTATATGTGTGTGTGTGTGTGTGTGAGTTATGAGGCCAAGGTCAATGTGCTGTTGTTGTTTACCTGGATCGCGGGTGGTTGGTACATGCAGTTCTCTGGCTGAATGTTTGTTTTATTCAGATGAAGGGCAGAAGGTCTCAAAAATGCCTCCTTTGGCCCTGATTTCCATCATTTTACACAAAAACATATGTTCCGTTATACTTTAGAAATGCATTTTATTACCATTGATTATAGTCAGTAATAACCACTATCAATCGTATGTGTGTGTTTGTGTGTCAATGTGTGTGTGTGTGTTCAGGTTGACATGGATACGAGCCAGTAAAAATAATGTAAGCTGATCCTCCGTGTGAGAGAGATCTGCCTGAGGCCAGATCACATTTACGGTAAGAGAGTGAGACAGAGAGGCTGTATAATATGTGTGTGTGTGTGAGCCAATGCAAAATAATGTTGAAAACATGCTGAGAATACTTTCTCCTAAACATCCCCTTTTCCTAAACATCCAAATATATATGCATCACTACTTTTAATTTGCTAAATGTAAATATTGAAACACACAAAGTCTGATAACAGATAACCCCAAAAATCCAATTGGGGTCAGTACGTTTTTTTAATACTTCCATGAAAGGAGCCTCTTCTGCTCACCAAGGTTGCATTCATTTGAATAAGAACACAGTAACAACAAAAAAACTGAATATATTGTAAAATGAAATGTATTACTGTGATCAAAGCTGAATCATTACTCCAGTCTTCAGTGTCACGTGATTCTTTGCTGCTCATATGTATGTGGAAACCATGATGCATTTAGATTTTTATGATTCTTTGATGAATAGAAAGTTCAAAAGAAAAGCATTTATTTGAAACAGAAATCTTTTTTAACATTATGTTATAGTTTGATCAGTTAAAAACTTTTGATGTATGTGTCCTTGCAGAATAAAAATATTAATTTATTGTGAAAAAAAACCCAAAAAACTTTTGTACATTAGTGTATTTTCTCTCTACAAAGTTCAGTTGTTAGCTGTAAATATCATGTTTCTGAAGGTGCCAGTGACTTCATCTTTAAACAGCCGCTGTATTGTGTCTGTGTTCATCAGGAGAGCAGGCGTCTGATTGGTCACGTGATGACTGTGACTCATGTTCACCTCTGGTGTCAGGGCCAATCAGAGGTCAGCGAGCACAGACAATCGCAGCTCTCGCCTCAGACTCAACCGTGTCTCCGCGTCAGCAGAAAAACACAAGATGTTTGCTGGAGAGGCACTGAAGAGCGCTGGACACCGAACCAGAAGTCAGCAGAAAAACAAGGGCCGGCGGCCAAGCAGACAGACGGAGGGTTAGAGAGGGCCAAAGAGCCAACACTTCACTGAAACTCACACACAGAAGAGCGTTTGTACGATTGTGAGGACAGAAATACAGTGACCACACAAATGAAGCAATTAACAACCTGATAATGATGAGTAATGGCCATCTCACCAGCTATTTCTGTGCAAAATAGACCACTTTTAACCTCACTGATCTATTTTTAATCAATAAAATGTATTTATAACTAACCTTTTCAATTGTTCTATGGGTATCTAGCTTACAAACCTCATTTTATTTGAGATTTGAAGCATATCTGTAAGACACAGAGCAGTACAATTGTTTTTCAGAAGAAGAACTTCTTTTAAATTAAGGCATATGGACACATGTGCCAGATGCTAAAAAAGACATGCACAAGTAACATTTTTTGTGTTCCTCTCCTTTCCCACTTATTTTTCTATGTAAGCACTCGCTAGACGGATGCTATTATGGAAGTCTGTTTTCGCTACAGGATTAAAAAAAAATAATAATAATTAAAACTATTGCAACTTTTTCTCACAATTCAGGGTTTTTAGGCATAATTGCCTAAAAAGAGAAAAAACTTGCATTTTTTTGGGGCAATCCTGGCTTTATCTTGCAATTGACAGAAAAAAAGTAAGAATTGTAAAATTCATTTATAACTGCGAGAAAAAAAAGGGCAGAATTTTGAGACAAACTCACATTTGCGAGAAAAAAGTGAGATAAAAAGTCGCAATTAATTTTTCATCTTTCACCATTGGGCTCGCATCTCAGGCCTCATTTATAAAATGTTGAGCAGCAACTCTCCTAAATTTGGTCTTATGATTATCTCTCAAATATGCATATGCGTGATTCATAAAATGCATACAGAAAACACAAACATGCATCTTAATCTTGCACATCTTTTTGACACACCTATGCATTCCAAAAACGCAGCACTCAAGTAAAGAAAAACAACTTAAATTGTAAAAAAAATACTTAAACTTAAAAAAATGAGGTTATGGACTATGGACAGGTTTTCTTTCCACTGCACTGCTGCTCCATTTGTTTCTCTATGTAAACCTGTGCTAGACTAATGTCTTTGACAGATGACCACACGTCTTGCTCATGACAACCCACTCTAAAAATGCAGCGGCTAATATAAAAGAAGTTCTCACGTTTCCAGACCTTGTTTTTCCCCTGTTTATTCGCGACACACGTTCTGTGGGAACACATCTCCCAAAGGTTGGAGTAATCTGTCTGTCTGAGTGCAGCAGTAAGAATAATTGATCATCCTGAGATCTGTCAGCTGATCATTCCAGTCTGAGGAATCATCTGTTCATTCCAGTAAGTGTCATCAGAAGGTGTCTGAACTAGATTTATGGCCATTCAAAAAGCTTCAGTTTGAAGTTTAATGTCATAAACTGCTGCAAATCAAAGATACACAGGCCACATGACGTGTGAATAATAGGGTGTAGTTAGATGAGGATTGCATTAGTTATTATAATGCTAAAGGCAAGCACTTCTTATTATGAAACATGTTGTGTGGTACTGAAGTTGTGCAGCTCCACACGTTTGTGTTCTTCTCAATCCCAATGTGTCAGCGGGAATGAGGGGTCATGACCTTCATGCGGAGGATGATGTCATGGTTCATCTAGAAGGCGAGATAATGAGCAATGATGAAGACCTGATAACGGGAGAGAGATAAATATGACGATGAAGCGCCTCAAAGCCAGATGGCAAACACACTCACATGCACATCCTGTGTGTTTTTATCAGTCTGCTGTCATGGAGAGATCTTCCATACTTTGTAGATACACTTTCCTCAAGTTCTTTGGAAGTCATCTACGATCTGGTGCTAATCTGAAGAACCAAGGACATTATTTATTTCCAAACATCCATATCAGAGCCATATGATGTGAAGAAGGTTCTGTTGAACTTGAAGAACAATAGACTAGCGTTATTTTTGGAGTCTGTGTGTGCTTTCCAGACCAAAGAATGAAGGCATTTCATAACGTGTTTAGACACAGATCGGCTCTCCGTGAAGCAGTTTACATGAGCAACACCTCTGCCCAGAGCAAAGCACGCACAATAAATGTCCTGCTTTCATCTGTCTGTGTCTGTTCGGATAGTCTGTGGTGTTAGTTTAATATTTAGGGTCGCTATAAATCAATCATTGGTTGTTTAAGCCGTGAAAAATGAAACACTTGTGACGTCAATTGACATTTGCTTTAATGAAAAGTAGCTAAAACGTTCTTGAAAAGTCGCTTGATGATGTCATGTGCTAATTAGCATATTTAGTCTTTATAGTCTTTGTCTTACAGCTGAATTCCCAATGAAACAGTTCTTATTTACATATTTGTATTTTTTTGTAGTCAGACAGGATCTATTAAGGGGCTGTTCACACAAAACACGTCTAAAAGTGTTCAAGTGCAGCTCAGAAATGGTTCAGTAGTTCATGTTGCTTTTTTAGATCTGCCATAAAATCTGGGTTATTAAGCAGGGCGTTATCTAACAAAATCACTGTGCTGTAATTTTAACTCATGACATAAATAAAGAACAGAAAATGTTTCAAATGACCCTGTCTGCCTCGTTTTTGTATTGTTTGTTTAATAACAACAACAACAACAAAAAAACGCTAAATATCACCGAAATAGCTCCTTATCGCAAAACATTAATAAAGCTGCAGCAACAATGAGAAAGTCGCTAAATTCGGTTACTAAAATTCACAAATTGGCAACACTGCTGCTTTAGAACATTGCTCTGTTTGTTTGAGTGACAACTTCTGAAATAACCAATGGTGTGGGTTTGGGGCGGGGTTATGGTTTTGATGAGCTGCAAGAGTGTTTGCGAAAACAATTCTCATTTTTCTTTTTTTGGCATTTTTGCTACTGATAAAGTAGTTAGACAAGGAATACTAGATGTCACATGGGTTTTTGAGTCATAATTAGTGCAACTAGCATCCACAGGTATGCACTTTAAGGATAATTTTCCATGCACTATGATTTGAGACACTATAATTGTAAACTTTCATACTATTTGAACCAGACAGTGAACTGGAATCCAAAATCAGTCCATGAGCTGGTTCGAGTTCAGCAGAACCTGTTGAGCGCCTTCCTAACTCTGTTTGTCATTACTTAACTGTTGCGTTTCTTTATGAAATTATGTTGAGTTCAATCTCAGTTTAACAAGATTTAAGAAGGCTTAAAGTCTTAAATCTAGCATGATTATGAGCGAATAATCTTGGGTAATGTTTAGTAATTATGCAGTAAGTGCATCACTTGTTACACAAGGATCATTCGTTCTACCTGTAATATCTGTCTGTAGATGTGCTCTACATACTGGAAGAGTTACATAGAAAACAGACTTTAAAACACTTAAAATATAGTGCATATGCCATGTAATAATTAACCATTCATTAATGTTCTACTAAACATTTTCTTTGTTTTCCACAGAATAAAGGTTTGGAACAACATGAGGTGATTAAATGATTGACCATTTACTTTGAATTGTGTCTTTAAGATACCCGTGTCAAAACCACCCACTCTATACTTTTCATGGGTGACCCATGATCCCATTTCGGTTCCTAGTGGTTCTTTTGTCTTAAAAGCGACCAGTTTTGAGGAAAGTGATTCGCGCCTCTCTGAGCGAAGCCGTCTGAATGTGTGCCAACTCTTTGAGACGGCAGGAGAACAGAAATAGTCGATCGATGCATCGCACATCTGCTGTGACCTGCGCTCAGACTTTGAAGATTCGTTTTTTTGGTGGTGAGAAGGTCATCAGGTGAAGGAAACTCACACATAAACGCACACACATAAAGCTCTTTTTATCTCTGTCCAACATGATCTCATTCGTTTTCATATGTATTACAGCATAAAGTGTAGTTCAAGCACAACAAATTAATGATTTATACATCCTTTTATATACTTTAGAGTGTATCCAGACAGAAAAATGTATGTGCACACGTGAACACATACGGGTGAGATCGCACTGCTCTGATTACGATTCCAGTGAACTCAAACGGCTTATTTCAGTTGATTTTGATCTAATCTGACACATACACACTCACACTTTGTGTTTGTACAGTCATTTGTAAACTACTTTCATTAATGAGCGAATCTCTTTTCAAAACCACAGAGTGATCAGACCGTTTTCACCTGGACACTTGTGTGTATAGCAGCCATCAAGAAAACCCACTTGGACACTGTAGCAACTACCTAGCGGCCACCCAACCTGCCCTAGCAACAGTTAAACATCATAACGACCACCCAGGACACGCTAATATCTGCATAGCAGAATGTTGAGACCAGAGTCGTTTAGAAACAGAGTTGCGACACTCCCATAGGCTTCCATAGGAGCTCAGGAAGTACAGCGTGTCATGGAGCGGCCAATACATGCATAAATAAATAAGCTATTATGACCGCTATTATATATTTTTACAGCCATACCGGCATGTAGTGGTTAAATAATGGCATTGCATATAGGAATATTATTTTTCTAGTCACCAAATGCCTCTAATTTGCCTCTTTCCATTGGAATTGAAAAAAAAATTTGATGTAACCCTTAATACTACGCCAGTTGTAATATAAATAATAACCATATTAAAACATATATTAATAATGTCTCTTTATCACTCCCCAGAGTAAAATGCGATCGTAAAACGTATTCAGTGTAGTTATCAATACACAATCGATGCATATGATTTGTTAATAATCACTAGAAATTGCTGCAAATACATTGAAACTGCTGTCTATCTTCTTAAACCCATTCAAACATGACAGCCCGGAGTTGTTTGTAACAATTGAGAGCTCCGTGAACCACGTGATGGCGCTACTCTGATTCTAAACCGCTCTGGTTAAAACCACTCCGCCACCTAGCAACTGCATAGCAACATTACAACACCTTAGCAACCATTTAGCCACCAACTAAAATGTCTTAGCAACTGCGTAGTAACATGATAAAACCACTACGACCCCTTAGCAACCATCAAGCAACTACACAGTATGTTGAAAAAAACTGCATAACAACATGCTAGGCTACTTTGGACATGTCATCAACCACCGCCTAACAACCACTTAAAACACCCTAGAAAACTGCATAGCAACATGTTAAAATCACTTTAAGATCTCAACAACTGCCTAGCAATCACCTAAGTAACAGCATAACAAAAAGTTAAAAACCCAGAAACACCTTAGTAACTACCTAGCAGCCAGCTGAAACACCCTAGCAACTGCATAACAACATGCTAAAACTACTTCAACACTTTAGAAACCGCCTAGCAAGCACCCAAGCAGCTGAATAGCAACAACCTAAAAACCTTAGAAACACCTTAGCAACCACCTAGCGACCAGCCAAAAACACCCTAGCAACTGCATAGCAACATAAGTTCTGTGAGACACCTCAGCAACTGCCTAGCAACCACTCAGCCATGTTAGCGACCACATAAAACATCCAAGGAACTGCGAAGCAACAAGCTAAAAATTGTTTCAACGCCTTAGCATCCGCTTAGCGTCCTTTCAGAAACACCCTAGCAACTGTAGACCAGCATAAATATTCTAAAGAAGAGGAACAAAATGTATTTTTCCTACTTATTAATGTTCAGTGCTTTGCTACAATCTGTATTGTTAAAAGCGCTATATAAATAAAAGTGACTTGACTTGACTTGACTTGAAAAGTGGTTTTATTTAATTTATTTCATTTTAATTTTGACCAAATTACCCATTCGTGAATGTAAGTCTAGAAAAAAAAATAAATGAAAAAGGTTATTTATTTCCTCTTCATGTATTTATTTTTGCACTTGTTTGTTTTAGTTTCATGTGCTTTTTTCTGTTTTATTTTATTTATGCATAATTGCATAATATTTAATATCTGAAATTGAGTGAATGTGCATTTATAGAAAAAAGAAAACCTGTACTGTGGCATTTAGTTTCGCTCAGGCACTCTTTTAACATGCGTTTTTATTCGTTTCACAGACACTTTTCCCCAAAACATCATCCACAGGAGCACATGTTCTTGAGAAGCATCGGTTTGCTTTCAGCCATTGACTCTCTCAGCAGGCAGCCGTCCAGTTCCCAGGCGCTGACTCTGAATCTGCCATCCAACCGCACCCTTAATCCAGAGACCTACAAAGACGGCCGCCCACTGATGCCTGCTGGGCCGTAATGGACACCCACAATGCACCAGTCTCTCTGGAATGCTTTTGTAATTGAAGAATAAGGTCATTTTTCTGGTTAAATAAAAGAACTGGTTGGGCTGTAGAAAATCCCAAGGCATTCTTCATAATTGTGCTTGATAGCAGGTCAGAACGTAGACGACGCTCTACAAACGCACCACAGAATGACCCAGCCCCGAACATCTAAACACGCACAAACTTTGTCTTTTTAAACAATGTCGCAAGCAGTGGTTAACAATAACAAAGCATTTTTGTTTTTATAAGTACATTTTTCAACCTCACTACATTCTGAAGTAAAATATTATACTTTGTTCCACTATGTTCCTTTAAAACATCACATAACACACGTTATTTTGAACTGGAGAATTGGTCAGCTGCTCCAAGATGCTATAGTGCCATCCGATGTGTGAATGAGCTGATACTTTTCAGTGAAGCTGTTACATCAGTTCGCAGAAGTGCATGGAAGTCTTGTCCACCTTTTCGTCTGAAAAGCATCTATTTTGCTCCATTCTTTCCATTTGTCAAGGAAAATGCTCTCCAAAATGGATAAATTTGAAAAAGCAGTTTTTCCTTTCGATTGTGAAAACATCAAAGGTAGCAGTAAATGTACTCATGAGTGCTGTTTGCAGTAAAATGTTTTAGATCAGGCACAATCGTATGTGAGCGCGTCACTGAATGGTTAATATTTTCTTGAATGAAACTAGGAATTGCATGAAAACATATCATCACTCTCTGCTGAAACAAACAGCATATGCTGGTAAGGTTTGTTTTGAAGCTGGGATGCTGGTTTAAGCTGGTCCTGTGCTGGGTTTTAAGCTGGTTAGACCAGCACATGGCCAGCAAATGACCAGCTTAAACCAGCACAAACCAGCATCCTAGCTTCAAATCATATGCTGTTTTTTTTTCAAAAGGGAGTGATGATATGTTTTCATGCAATTCTTAATTTCATTCAAGAAAAGATCTCACCATTCAGTGACGCATTCAGGCCGCACTCGCTTACAATTGTGCCTGATCTAAAACATTTTGCTGCAAACAGCAATCATGAGCACATTCACATTTAACATTTCTGCCGTTTCAGTGTGGATGAGAAACTTTTGGATAACGGAATCATAGACCAGTGGAGCTACAATCAACTTAGGCTTTTGTTTACAATGATGTAGTCAGAAAATGAAAAGTTCTTCCCATGTGTTTTTAAAAAGTTTCATATACACGACAACATTTTAAAAACAATTCCAAAAACGCTGTATAATGTATACCAGGCCAATAATTGGTTCTAGGTGTTTTAACACAGAGTCGGTGGCGTTTTCAAAAACTTCAAAAACGCCGTTGTCGAGTACAAAAGTTTTTGCCTGAAAACATTGTCATGGAGACTCAAAGTGAGCGGGAGATACTCAGAGCTTGAGTTTGCGTGTGACTGGTGTCACAAAATGTTATTTATGACGAATTTTAGGATTGATTGTAGTAAAGGGAAATCATATTTAGGTCATGATTTGTCAGTTGCTTGTGAGCTAAATCTGCTGTAATAGGGTGAGCCGTTCAAGCCCACTGTATGAAATGCTTGAATGCGAATATGTGCACATTTGTGTAATCATAAAATTGCTTAAAGGTGCAGTATGACATTCTGGCTAATAGAATTATTGTTTATAGCATTATTTTTCAGACCTAACATGTTTCCTAAATATATACAAATATATTGTTATTTTTTGGCTTTAGAAGAGTCAAAAAACTACATATAGCACCTTTAAGTTCCTTAAAAAATCAAATACCTTTGTTAATACTTCCACTGGAGTGATATTTTATTAGAATATCTGTACTTTCACTCAAGCACTTAATTTAGTGTGACTACATGTAACTTTTGAAGTTGTACTTTCTTTGTGTTGTTCTGCAGCTCATGACTAATATGAGAAGTGTAGACTCATTTCAGTCTGAGGCCGACGCTCCCTTTCTGATCTTCTGGATGAAGGTGTGACTGTTGCTTAGTATCAGGCGTCGAGGAGCTGCGGGACAGGAGCGTTTTAAGCAACGCCCTGAGAAACAGCGCGACCGGAGCTCAGGTCTGAACAGAACAAACGGTTAATTTCAGCCATCACCACCCATCGCCTGCGTTTGCTTAAGTGTGTTACTGGGTTATCTGGCCATAGTCTAGTCATCTTTATCAAACATGCAGAGTCAACTCCCTTCAGCTCTAGTAAAGACTGGCTGATGATTTTGGGAAAGTACATTCGGTAAAAGCACCATAAAACAAACATCCTGGTTTAAGTCTGGGTTTGACAGTCTGATGTCAGAGCAAATCTCTGGAGGGTTTGAATTCTTGATAAGAAGGTTCCGGTATTTAAAAAAGATGATGATATGTGAATTCAGAGTAGTTGATTAGAACACACTGTGCTATTCATCCCATAATGCCATTATAGTGCCCATCATGCTTTTGGCTCAAGATTAGACGGAAAATGCAAAAGAACCGAATTTGTCATTTTGAATGATATAAAATGAGGTCATCAGGGCTGCGTGGCATTCAGATTTGATTTCATGTTTAACTTATTTGAATTGAGATAGCAAATAGGATGAAGAATTTCAATTTGACTTGACCTATATAAATATTTAAAACACTAAACAGTCAGAATCAGAACACTTTCAGAATTTCACGATCAGAATTTCCCAGAATGCACAGCAGCTGTGTGAAATTATTTTGAGTTATGGTGGATTAGTCATATCAGAAAGATCGTATTTACAGGTTGAACACAATATGTCATAATTTGAGTCCAGCATCTGTAATGACTTTAGATTTGTTAAAATTTATGTACAAAAAGTAAAGTTTTTAATATACAATACAAGTAGCTAAGTTGCATGTACAAGTTTTTACATGCACCTTCATGAATTGAATAAAAACGTAAAGAAACAACAAAAACACCTGCTGATGCACATTCTTTATTCATCATTTTGTAGAAGTACATTCAAAAATAAAGGTACAAAAGCTGTCACTGGTGCAGTACCTTTTTAAAAGGTACACTTTTCTACCTATTAGGTTCAAAAATGTACAATTTGAGTACTAATATGTACCTTTAATGTACCAAAATGGACCCTTTAGGTACAAACATGTACCTTTTTCTGATAAAATTGTAGAGAAAGTACACTGCAATCTTGCTTCAATCAAAGAGGTTTGAACGAACTAGTAAATTCTACTTCCTGTCATTCAAATTCAACTTCCAAGTTGATCAAAACTCACACGCTACTGTTTGAAATGTTGTTAAATGGGCAATATTCACTATGTAGTGTGCAGCAGACTAGTATTTCATTCTGAAGCAGTCTTTGCACGCTTGTCTCGTTAAAGAGCAGCAGGACTGTAGGGACTATAAAGAGCAACTAACTAACCATAACACAACTGTAATGAGTTTTAACAAGCACTGGTAATTAGTCAGCTCTGTCTGTTCACCTCGTTTGCTTTTCCCCTACATCTGTTTGTTCCTCTGATCTTTTTAATGTTAAAGTCATCACTTCTTCAGATATTTGTTAATGTTCTCGGGGGAGGTTGGAGATTCAGACCTGATAACTAACATGTTAAAGAAATAGTTCACCCAAAAATGAAAATTTACTCACTGCCAGGCCGTCCAAGATGTTGATGAGCTTGTTTCTTCATCAGATTTGCAATGGGTGCTCTACAGTGAATGGGTGCCGTCAGAATGAGAGGCCAAACAAATTATAAAAACATCCAGTCCATAAATTAACATTTGTAAGATGCAGCTTTTCTCTTCACAAGATATTAACTGCTGGACTGGAGTGGTGTGGATTACTTGTTTTTATCAGCTGTTTGGACTCTCATTCTGATGGCACCCATTCACTGCAGAGCATCCATTGTTGAGCAAGTGACGTAACGCTATATTTCTCCAAATCTGACGAAAAAACTAACTCATCTACATTTTGGACGGCCTGAGGGTGAGTGAATTTAAATGATTCATGCCTTACTAATCACAAAAAGACAACCGAAATGTCTGCAGGAACAAAATGTGGTGTGATGTTAACTGGACGACCATCCCTCAGGAGTCCTGGGAAATGAAAACTTTGAGTACAAATGAGTCAGACTCAGTCTTGCTGGATCCCCTCATTCGACCTTAAACTCTCAGTCGATGTGCTGATACAGACGCGGCTTCCTGACGTACAGGACTTTCAGCAGGATGTTGTGGTGGCGGTGGAAGTGAGATCGTCGATACGCAGCCTACGGTCTGTCTCCGGAAGATGTTTGTGCTCTTCAATGAATCTCAGGGGCGTGTGTTTGTGAGACTTGATGTTTAAACCGATAGACGAATATGTATCGTTTTTGACGTCCTGTCGAAATTCAAGTCTCCGTCAAAGTGGTTGGGACACCAGTGCTCATGACTAACATATGAGCTCACTGAGACTTAGTCAGTAAACTTTCATGCTTTACGTGGAGAAAACAACACCCGTCTTGGCTTTAGCACGTTAACCTATAGACGTGCTTTGATCTCGCCACAACACAGAGGGACAAACCTGATTGGCCTCCGTGATGGAACACAAAAGCACCTAGTGGAAACCGCCAAGTGTGGCTTGTCTGCTTGACCTTTGCCTGCACAGGAAGCTGATGCTGAGGGCAGGTGCTTTTGACCTGGGCATCTCTGATGTTTCATTTATGTTGGCAGATCTTTAGTTTCAGTGATGCAACCACAAAACAGTGCCGTTTTTGTTGTGTAACTGATTTAACAGACTTTCCACGCACATACTCAGGGTCCATAATAACCTTTTTGACACACTAGATAAAAGCGGCTGAATTGCAGCTTTGTTTTGCACTTTTGTTCCTGTCATGTCTGGTATACTGCACCACTGTTAGGCATTAAGCCCTGGACCGCTATTGTCGGGGGAGTTGTTGAAAGTGTTATCTCAAATGTTTCTTGTGACTCTTCCTTGATTTTGTGATGAATTTTGGACTTGTATCTCTATGGATTATTATTAAAATATCTTAAACTGCATTTGGACCCGCTGTCTGTTGCCTACCAATGCTCAATCATAACAGTTCCTATGACAATGGAATTATTCTGTTGTTTTTTTTATCTTGTGACTGACAACACATTGTGAGATATGAGATGAATAGTTTATCTTGTATATGTTGACGTGTATGAGATGAGTCTGTCTCTGTGTCCTGGCGAAACAACATCTTAAAAGTATTCATTTCAGTTTCTCGCAATTTTGTTTGGTGGTTTAATGAGAGGAATATTTAATGTATCATCACCAGTGGCGTTAACTGAAACGTAAAACTATTAAAATTATTATACTATTATATTTTTTTGTTCATTAAGATCAAGCTGAAACAACAACAACAACAAAAAAAAGTAAAAATAAGTTGAAGTTAAAAAAATAAATATAAATATATAATAATTAAATAAATATAAATGGAATTAAAAAAAAAAAAAAACTAATAAAAATTCATAAATTCAACACAAGAAAATTGAAAATATAAAAACTAATAAAAAAGTAAATAAATAGTATAGTAATAATACTAAAATTTGTATTTTTCTGTGTCTCAGGTGAAGCTACAGATCACAGAAACTAAATTCAATTCTTGACCATTTTGTTTGGTGGTTTAATATAAGAAATATTTATGTGTCGCCACCGATGTTGATACTGGTAAGAAAAATAAAGTCATTTAAAAGTTTTGGCCAATTTAAATTTAGTTTAAATAAAATACAATGTTTGATTTAAAAAAAAATATACAAAATATAAAATGACAAATAGACAACAGTTTAAATAAAATCACATGTAATACTGAATTGAAAGTGAAAATAAGCGAATTCACAATATGAAGAAAAAAAATATATGAATAAAAGTAAAACAGTTAGTTTTAGAAAAAAATGTCCTTGAAACATATGACTTCAAGTAAAAAAAAAAAAGGAAGTCAGGTCATGTTCATATGTATAGAACTATTTACAACATGTGTGTTTCAATATCAGTAGTTTTCCAGTAAGTCATCGTAACAAATGCATTTTTAGTAGCTGGTTTGTACTTTTTTGAGTTGTATCTCTCAGTTACTGTAACTCACATCAGGAAAGGCTTGATTATTCTCACTAATGGGTGAGTGTGTTAATGTTTCCATCCTGCTGTTTTATTTACTTACAAGTGTTTAATTGCATTTGGCACCTGTTGAGTGTTCATTTTAGACTCAGCTTGCATGTTTATTTCTTTTTATTGAAATTCATTTCTACCTTTCTTTTACACTATTTTTTTGCATCCTGTGTGCCACAAAAAAACCATGCTTGTGTTTGATGTCCAACTGAAGCAGGCGGAGGAAACGTCAGTGAGCCCGCGGCACTCCACTCCTCCGTGTGCGTGTGTAACATCACTTACTCAAACTGTGTGTGTGTGTTGTTGTTTTAATGGTCCACCTGGACCCAGTGGGTCGGTACCAGCCGCCTGCTCACTCACTCAGTCCACACGCAGTTAATGTTGGGCACGATACATGCTCACACACTCATGTCATTTGATGTGGTTTCTCAAGAATCAGCTTACATACTTTGTTTGCTTTGAAGACTGAACTCCCAACCACACACACACTACTTTCTCTCCCACTTCATCCCTCTTTTATCCTCCGCTTTGTTTGAAGGTTGTTGGAATGTGATCTGATAGCGTCTATATCACTGCTCACATCTCACAGGAATTAGATTTTGATCTGCTGTGCTGCTGAGAAAATCTGAACCTAGTGGCCACACCCTTATATTATGATTGACACTTGAAACCAGTGGCCACGCCCCACTGTTTTGATTGACACCAATGACCATCCTCTTCTGTTATGATTGACACCAGAGGTTAGTGGCCATGCCTCTCTTATGATTGACACCTGGGGCTCGTTCTTCGTACATCGCTAACTAAGTTAGCTGGATTTGATTGTTGTGGATTTGTCCTGATCTTGGATTGTTTCATTCTTCGATGCGCATCTCGGGCTTGCTGTCATAGCAACAGGTCCGTGAGCTTAAACCTGGTCGGGAGCAGGTTTATTTCATGTAAACAGGATTTAGGCTGCGCTCCTGGCGGGTTATGATT
>JAUMHE010000044.1:1227421-1239665 GCA_032359235.1 Enteromius mattozi | reverse complement strand
ATATAATATTTATATATATTATTGTTATTATATATTTTATTTATATTAGAAAAAAGTCTATTTAATAAAATACATATGGATTTGTATGTACATTACTTTAACTTTTACTTTAATGTGTTTTTATTTAATTTATTTTAAAATGTGTGTATTTAATTAGTTTAACTGTTAAAGTATTATTTTACTTATATTTATTAAAAACAATATCACATGCATTTTTGTTTACATTAATTTAACTTTTATTTTAATGTATTGTTATTGTTTATTTAATTTATTTTTAATAAATTGTTCATTAGTTTATTTATTTTTATTAATTAAATTTTCTAAAAGTTGTCTCGGACCCTAAACAGCACGTTTTAAACGGTATACACTCTTCATGGCTGTATTTCTCTTTCAGCTGCAGACGTTTCAGGTGCCGTCGTGCGCGAGCAAACATGAGCTGACCAGCGGCGTGGCCATCGCCCATGTGCTCAACAAAATGTGAGTGTAACGTGTGAGTGTGACTTTCTGCAAATGTTGATGAAGGAATGTCAGCTATTCATGTGAAAGCTGATCTGCACACGATAAACCACCGGCACACATTCATGTGCGCATCTGACATGTCTAATATAACAGCTGATAGTGAATAGTTCTCCTTCACTGGCCCTCGAGACCACTGACAGATCTCTTCCTGCTTGATGCATGAGGAATTGTGTTGGCTCTAAGTTTCTGTTCTGTCTCTGTCAGAGACTCGTCCTGGTTTAATGAGACGTGGCTCAGCAGGATAAAAGAGGATGGCGGCACAAACTGGAGGCTGAAGGTACTTTAGTTTTATTCGAGTTCTTTCTAGTAGAGCTGTTTTCTGTACAGTATACAGGATATTCATGGGTCTGAGTAAACACATGTGGTCTGACAGGTCAGCAACCTCAAGAAGATCCTGCAGAGCATGATGGAGTATTATCACGATGTAAGTTATGTTTTTGTGTGACCCTGAGCTTCTCGTAAAGGGGTTATGTGTGTTTGTGTGTGATACTTGAATACAAAGCAACGAATGAAAATATGCAGTTTTATATAGTAAATATATTATATAATATACTTCTATCTTATATTTAAATATTATTATATTGTTTCCCAGTTTGGGGAATTTAAATTTAATTACTACAATAACTAATTAACTACATAAACTGTGTAAAAATGAAATAATGGCAAGGCAATATTTCCACATTTATTTATTTTACTGTGAATATAACCATAACTAAAACTACATAAACAAATAAATAAACATTAAAATTAAATAACATAAAAAAAAACATTAATAAATGCGATATAGACATAAAAAAAATAATAATAGGAGTTACTAACAGAAATGTACAATAAATTTACTTAATTAAAATGAAAGGGAAAATATAAAAATGAAATTGTGTTCAAAATATTAGAATTGTGGTTATATATCAGTGATACTAAAATAATAATATGCTACTAAAATAAGTAAATAAGATATAAACAATGAATAGATACTCCATATATATATATATATATATATAATATTATACATTTAACAAAAATGAATGACAAAAACATTTAATTAAAATTTTAGGATAGCGCTAAAATTGAACTAAGAAGAGAAAATAAAATCTAATTCAAAATATTAAAAACTGTAGTAGTACGTCATACATCAGTGATACTAAAATAACAGACCCATTGTACACACATTCATGAATATACGTACACACGTATGTGTATATATATAGAGATATATATATATATATATGTCTGTACAGTGGGGCTGTTGTTATTTTGCTTTTAAAGCGTGTTCAATTCGACCTCTAAGTTTTTGAATGATAGTAACCTGTTCTTGAGGCTGTTATTAGCTAGTAACATGTGTTGTGTGTCAGGTGTTGGGGCAGCAGGTGTCTGACGAGCACGTTCCCGACGTGTGTCTGATCGGTGAGATGGGGGACGTGACTGAACTGGGTCGTCTGCTTCAGCTGGTTCTGGGCTGCGCCGTCAGCTGCGATCAGAAACAAGGTACACAGAAGATTACAAGCCCTGGGTCACATGGTCAGTCACGTGACCTCACAGTGCTACGGTCTGATAGACGGACTGGAAAAGAGAACAAAAACTGAGCTGAGATTAGAGCCACCTCCGCTGACAGAGCACTGTGAGGGAGTTCAATGGGAAAAACCAGAGAGACGTCATTTATCAGTCTAACAGTACAGGTGTGAAGGAGCTCCGGAGCTCTGTGTGTCATCTGATGACGTTTAGAAGAAATCAGAAACACATGAGAAGCCGTAATAAAACTCATATTTACAAACAGATACTCAACAATCTCCTGCTTTCTGCCTGTTATAATAAATAGGGAGATTTGTCTGTTAATTAGCCACCAGCCTAAACGTCACATGATGTTCTTTTCTCTCTCAGAGCACATTCAGCAGATCATAACTCTGGAGGAATCAGTGCAGCACGTTGTGATGACGGCTATACAAGAGGTACACAACACACATCTGTTACACGTGTGCTGCTCAGAGAAAAAAGACTATGGAAATAAAAAAGGTGTACAAAGAGACATTTACAAGCAGAACAATTATTTAGAACGCAGAATGTGTACGGGGTTTTTAAGTAGTTTGCTGTAAACTGTATTTAAGAAATCTTTGTCTGATTTTTAATTGTTAAATATCAGATACAGCATATTACGAAACCAAAATACCAATAATAACCAGGAGAAAATGCTGTATTTTTAATTGTAAGCAAGTCCAAAATACACAAGGACTCTTACTTTGAAATATGTGTTCATAGATGCAGGAAATAACCATCATTCTCTCTATTTACAGTACATATTACAATATACACTTTCATAATCATTAACAGTCTATGAGCAGATGTTTTGCATAAATAAGCAGTTGTTTGATTGTAAATATATCTGGCAGATATTAATCATTATTTTTAATGTTTTACGTAAATTAATACTTCTAGTCAGCAAAGATATGTTAAGTGGATTCAAACTAATATATATATAATATTTATTTATTTATTTATTTATTTAATTTTTTTTACAAAGTCTTCTGCTCATCAAGGTTGTATTTAAAAAAAATAATAATAATAATTAATTAAATGCTTAAAAAATATATATTTATATAATAATCTTTTGAACAGCTGTGTATATAAGACTTCTTATGACATTAAATTTAATAAAAGATTTTTTCTGCTGGGAATTTTTTAATTTTTTAATTTATTTACACACATGCTCCAAAATACAGAAATGCAGTCCCCGTGGAGGACGTGAATGTGAAGTACTTCAAGTCTTGGGTTGCTGTCTGCACTTTTGGGTTTTATTCGGATGATTTCTCTGTGACTTCCTCCCTCGGGCTGCTTTTCCACATTCAGACGAGGAGGAGGACAGTCTCTCCTTTGATCCGTGTGAACCTCGCTCTGTTCTCCCAGAAGGCCGTGTGTAGATGTGTAAAGAGCAGCAGACTGAGCATGTGAGCGCTGTGCTGTCGATCTAATGGAGATGTTCTGTGTTTGTGTCTCAGCTGCTCACCAAAGAGCCCGCCGAGGCAGGAGCTCCAGAGACGTATGGGGACTTCGACAGTCAGGTGAGTGCGAGGGGTTTAGGATCAGATGGGCTCGGGGTTTCTGTGTTCTCACGGCTTCTCGTCCTGTTGACCCTCAGTCCAGGAAGTATTATTTTCTGAGTGAAGAGACAGACGATAGAGACTCGACGAGCCAGCGCTGCCGGGAGCTTCAGCAGCAGGTGAGCGCTGAACTGAATGATGAGGAAAGCAGGAAGGATGATCTGAGTGTTAAGTGAGGTGTTTGTGTGTGATTCAGGTGTCTGTTCTGATGGAGGAGAAGTCCTCGCTGCAGGTGGAGCTCCAGTCTCTGCGCGAGCGGCTCAGTCACTGCGAGACGCCAGACGTCTCCTCCACCATTACCAACAAGAAGCTGCTGCTGCTGCAGAGTCAGATGGAGCAGCTGCAGGAGGAGAACTACAGGTGTGAGGCCCCTCGTGCAGCTCCGCCACAGGGCCCAGCGCCAAACTCACAGACACTGATGCTCTAGATCTGATTCACAGGCCTCTCTAACTCTGTGGTCTAGACAGTGAAGTGTGTATAAAACCTGCATCGTTATAAATATTTATTCAAAATTTAATTATAATTTTTATGATTACCATTGTCATAATATTAATAAAATTTATTTTAGAATATATTATATAATAATAATAATAATAATAATTATTATTATTATTATTATCTTTTGGTTTTCCGTTCATACAAATTTGAATATAATTGTAATATTACAGTTTTATATTTATCTAGTATTATATTAATAATTTAATAATTATAAATTGTATTTTTGTAGATTTATTAACATTGCAATCATATAAATATAACTAAAACTCATATCTTTAATCATTTCTAAAATTAATTATTATAATAAATAATTATAATATTATAGTATAATTTACATTGAAGTACATTAATATAATATTATTATAAATACAATTTTATTATTTATTATTACTTAAAGTCTGTATGACCATTCATACAAACACAAAAATAATTATAGTGTATTTCTATTATAATTATATTATTGCTTATATTATTACTTTATTATAATTGTAATTAATTACATAAAAAAGCAAAATAAAAAAAAATTCTGGTTATATCAATTCACATAAAAACAATAATGTATTTCCATTTAATATTACATAAACATGATATTCATACTATTTCTGTATTATAAATATATTTTTCAATATTATTTTTAAATAGAAAAATGACTCCTTGTCATCTTTTTTTTTTTTCTTTTTTCTAAGCTTTTTATAGTATTATGTAAAAACCTGGACATTGAATGCACAAAGCTTGTGTTTAAAGTATATCACCAGTAATAAACCAGGAAAGAAATCTCTGCATCTCTTTTTGGTCAAAATGGAAAAAAAGTCCCTTTTCTGTTCTTTCAACCTTGATATTTTCTAAGCATGAGTGATATGAGAGATTAAAGTTATCAAACTTACTACAACATCCAGCCCGTATCTCCCAGCCCGATAACGTTTGTGTGTGTGTTTAGGCTGGAGAGCAGTCGGGACGACCTGCGAGTGCGAGCAGATGTTCTGGAGCGAGAGCTGACGGATCTGCAGCTGAGGAACGAGGATCTCACCAGCCTCGCTCAGGAGGCCCAGTCCCTCAAAGACGAAATGGACATCCTCAGGTCTGAGACGCCTCTCTCCGTCTGCTGTCTGACAGACTCATTCTGTGTTCCTCACCGATGTGTCCTGCTGCAGGCACTCGTCTGACCGCGTCAGTCGTCTGGAGGCCCTGGTGGAGACCTACAAGCGCAAGTTGGAGGACCTGGGCGATCTGCGCAGACAGGTGCGTCTGCTGGAGGAGAGGAACCACGTCTACATGCAGCGCACCTGTGAGCTGGAGGAGGAGCAGCGCCGGGCCAACGCCATCCGCTCGCAGCTCGACACCTATAAGAGACAGGTGAGGAGAGAGAGCAGAGAAAACATCAGCTGGACTCTGAAGCAGTGTGTTCAGATGAATGACTGAAGGATGTTTGTCTCCTCAGGCTCACGAGATGAGCGCCAAACACGCGGCCGAGGCCATGAAAGCTGAGAAATGGCAGTTTGAGTACAAGAACCTCAGCGACAAATATGAGACACTTCTGAAGGATAGAGAGGTACCACACTGATCCCTCACATCAGAGCAGAGTGGCTCTGTGAACACTAATAACTGTGTGTGTGTGCTGCAGAAGCTGATGTGTGAGCGAGACGCACTCAGAGAGACGACTGAAGAGCTGACATGTGCTCAGGTTCAGCAGCAGTGTTTAACAGGTCACACACTCTGCATCTATAGACAGAGACACAAGCCCCGGCCCCTCTCTGACTCTCCACCAATCAGCTCTCTCTCCCTGTGTCTGTAGATTCTCTGAGCGCTGATTCAGGAGCCGTGGGCAGCCTGGCAGCAGAGATCATGCCTACAGAGCTAAGGTTTTACATTATCTACTAACTCTAAGAAATGTCTTGTATTATGTTTTTTAAGTGTGTAAATTACGTTTTTGTATTTTATGTGTTATTCATCTTTATTTCTATTTTTGTTATATCCTTATTTGTGTACATACGATGAGTCTGACATGTGAAGTGTTTTCTCTGTGTGTGTGTCAGGGACACAGTTGTGCGTCTGCAGCAGGAGAACAAGACTCTCTGTGTTCAGGAGGAGTCATACAGACACAGACTGGAGGAGCTTCAGACGCAGCTGGAGGATTCACAGCGCAGCCAGAACACACTCGAGACGCAGAACCGGTCTGTCTGTGTGTGTGTGTGTGTCAGATACATCAGTGTACAGAGTGTCACGTACTCTCTCTCTCTCTCTGTGTGTGTTTCAGGTTGAGTCAGCAGCAGATCTCAGAGCTCAGTGCTCAGGTGGAGGAGCTGCAGAGAGCTTTACAGGACCAGGACAGCAAGACCGAGGACGTCAGTAGCACACACACACACACACTGAAAACTGATTCCTCACATCATGATTGTGTCTGAGCTAAAATCACCCCGTTCAGTCCAGAAACACTCAGTGCTGCTGTCTGATGGACCATCTGCCTCATTTAAGACAGACTCAGCTCGTGTCAATTCATGTCTCTGCTCTTATTGCCAACGATTCATCAATGACATGAGTCTAAAGATTATGGTTCTTTATCATTTTTCTCCTGAATATAATAACTTGCTCTACCTCGTAAATGATTTGACATGGGAAGATGAAGTCTTTGTAAATGAACTGTGAAGTGGATGTTGAATGTGTGTCGAGTGGCGTATATCTTCAGACAGCAGCGGTTGAGTGATGTCCATCTGTTTGTGATTGATCGATTGATTTAATATGACTCACCTGATCATCTGATCTGATGTTAAAGCACACAGTATCCTGTAAAGAGTCTGTGTCTCTGGATGATTGATTGTGTGAAATCCTGTAACTCTTTTGTTTGCGGTGCTGAAATTAACGCCTGCTCGTCTGTTTTGATCCGCCCACCTCTCCTAATCGACCAATCATCTGCCACCTCAGGTCATTGTAAGTACCACCCCTCCGGGCCGTCTGCATTCTGATTGGACAGTGATTGTTAATGTGCTGTGATCATCACTGACGGTGTGTGAAGAACACACAATATAATTAATAATCAGCATCTCACTGCTCTCTTTCTCTCCTGACAGTCGTCTCTGTTGAAGAAGAAGCTGGAGGAGCATCTGTGAGTGTCTCTGACTGTCCTCTCTGAGCCAGCGTCTTCATCAGATCTTGTTTTAATGTGTGTGTGTGTGTGTTTGATCAGAGAGAAGCTTCACGAGGCTCATTCTGACCTGCAGAGGAAGCGAGAGGTGATTGATGATCTGGAGCCGCCTGTGGACAGCAACAGTGAGGCCACACACACACTCTTACAGACACACACACACGACCAGTGACATCTTTGATGTATCTCACAGACACACAACAAGCTACTCTGAAGCTAGTCCATCAAACTACAAACTACTCTATAAAGTAGATAAATTAGCAAAAATTACTGCGGTAAATGTGATAAAGTCTGTAAATACTTTGTATAATAATATTTTCAGTTTTCGTTGTCATGTTTAGTTAATATGATTTTTTTTATTATTATTATTTTTTTTTTTAATATGTAACTTATGTTTGCAAATACAGTTTTAGTAAAATTTTAATTGTTGCCTTGGTTACTGGTTATATATATATATACTTTTGTAATGCAATTTATTTTTAGTTTTTAAATTTGTAGTTTTAGTAATTTTGTAAGTTTTTATATTTCTGTTTAGCTTGAACTTGTTTTCAGTTTAAGTTTTAGTGCTTAAAAATTAATAATAAAATTATAAATGTGGCCTTGGCAGCTGAATAAAATGGCTTTTTTGTCTTTATATTATAAATATCTTCTGGATTTATAATGTAATATTAATTATATTTTCAATTTTAATCTCCGTTTTAGTAAAATTGTTATATTCCTGTTTTTTTTTTATTTTATTTTTATATTAATATAAACATTAATATATTCCAGTAATAGGTATTTCTGGTCTTCTTAAAAATGAGTTAGCTTGGACAGAAATAAAATGAGTTTTTTTGTCTTGGTGTTTTTATTTTTCCTTTAATAATGAAACCATAATGTAATATAATAAAAAAAAAAATTAAATAATGAAACCATTCAGTGCAGCACAGGGACTTTTATAAGTGCTTTTAAATTGAACCAGTTCATTAAACAATTCATCAGAATGAACTGATTCATTTAAATGATTCAGAGTCAGGAGAGTCTTGGAGTATAACTGATTTTTTAAGAAACATCTGAGCTTCTGCCACATTACTGAGTAATAAAGACTCTCTGTGTGTGTGTGTCTCAGTGGCGAAGAAGGTCGACGAGCTGAATGAGATCCTGAAGAAGAAGGATGAAGACATGAGACGGATGGAGGAGAGATATAGGAGATACGTGGAGAAAGCTCGCACTGTCAGTACAGACCACAGAGAGACAGTGCTGTGTAGTGAGAGAACAGTGTCGCTGAACACCAGCTGTGTGTGTTTCAGGTCATAAAGACTCTGGACCCCAAGCAGACGTCCAGCACGGTTCCTGCTGAAGTTCAGGCGCTGAAGAACCAGCTGACGGAGAAGAACCGGAAGATCCAGCACCTGGAGGTCAGACACGCACACACACACACACACACAGACTGATGTTTATGTCATGGTCTCACGCTGGTCTCTGTGGGTTTCAGCATGATTTCGAGAAGACGCGCTCCAGACACGACCAGGAGGAGAAGCTCATCATCTCAGCCTGGTACAACATGGTGAGAGTCAACACACTGTCAGAGGCTGCACAAAACCAGCACTTTAGCAGAGTTTTAAAGTCCAAATATTTGTTAAATGACTTGCAAGGTTTTTCAGCATTTTACTTTATTATTATTATTATTATTATTATTATTATATCTGTTTGTGGCATACTTCTAGAAAGTAGTAAATATACGCTAACATTAACTAATGATCAAAAATGAAAGGAATTGTTACATTTTAATAATAAAAACAAACCCCATAAAACCTAAAAACAACCAATACAAAATTTCTACAAAATAAAACATTTCATAGGACCCTATTTTTGTAAATGTATTTATAAATTAAGTTGTTACATATTTGAAAATTCAATTGATTAGATATGCCTTTTCATTATTAAACATTAAAACAGTTTCCAGGAAAACATGTTTCCATAAAAAACTGAATAAATTGTAATTAATTTATGTATGCTTTATTACAATTAATTAGAAATGTTGTTTTTTTTTGGTCCTAAAATTTTATTTCACTATGTTTGTTAAAAATGTAATCAATTGTAATTCATTTTCATGCTAACAATTAATTAGATATGATTTTTTTTTTGGTTACTAAAGTTTAATTCAACCATTAAAATGGAATCCAGAAAATAAAGAATTAAAATAAAACTGAACAAAACAGCAACAACAAAAACAGTCCAGACAAATTTATATCGAAAAAATCAATTTTGGACAACATTAGTTAGGATTTAGAGGGGAAACATGACAGGCCTTAATTGATATGTCATGATATTAAAGTAATGAATAATTTTCCATTCATGTCCGCACCCTGAGGGCCACGTGGAGCTGAGTTTGTGTCTGTGTGTGTCTCAGGGCATGGCTCTTCATCAGAAGGTGGCCGGAGAGCGATCAGGATCCGGCTCGGCTCCGGCTCAGTCCTTCCTGGCCCAGCAGAGACAGTGGACACAAGCCCGGCGAGGCCTGTCCCGTCTGCAGCCCAGATAGAGCTGAGCCTCCTGCACTTCTGTCTGTCCTCAGAGAGCATGTCTTTTATCAGTGTGTTTTAGAGGAGGTTTTGTTGTTTTTAGCTGATCCGAGCGTCAGTGCGTTAGCTGAGTTTTAGTTTAGTGTTAATTAGCGCCAGAAAGCACTGCGTTTAATGAAGTAGATCAACCTTTGTTTGTTTTAAAGCTGTATTTTTACTGTAGATGGGTGTTGATCAGGTGAACGCACTTTACACACACGGTGCCTTCAGCCATCCGTCAATCATCTGCTGTACACAAACCAAACGCTCGTGCTGGAGCCTTTCATGCCACGAACAAATCAAGTGCTTTTATCATGAATTCTCCAGAGAGCTGCTGTGTTTTAATGACACTAATCATGGATGAACCGCTGGAGGAGGAGGAGGAGTGTCCACCGGTTGCTGCTTGATTGATTTTTATTTTTAGTTTTTTTTTTTATGTAATGTCACCAAAGTCTGTCGCTGGTATTTGAGGCAGAAACACTACTGACTGTGAACACTGTGTTCTGGCCCTCATCAGTCCAGACGTTGGTTTTTGTTCGTTCTTCACTCTGGAGAGTTTGGTCACAGTTCTGTTGTTCATGAGCTGTTCGTGTGTTTCTCACTGCGTTTTCTTCGTTCGCTCTGGACTGATGGGGTCGGTACAGAAATTAATCACTTTAGTCTCACTGTTCTTCTCTTTGCACTACAATAAAAGAGGGTATTGGTATAAAATATCAGAGCTGGGTCTGTGTGTTTGAGTGGAAGCCTGCAAGGAACGATGGATAATAAACCTTTTTATTAAACACAACGAAATACTGAGTAAGCAGTCAAACTAAGAAGTCAGTTTATTGTTAGGTTTATGGTCCATGTTTGAGTCATAAGATAAGTGTTTATAGAACACTTCTAAAAGTAGACAAATATTTTGTAATATTTGATAAATATGGAAGTGTGTTGAAAAGATGCTAATGGTTTTTGCATTTCAGATTTCAAATATAATCGTCATGCAAGACAACTAATGCATAAAAGACTGCATTACTGTAATCATTTTTTTAAAATGTGTATTATTTAGAAAATACTTTCTACTATGTTACATTATATTTTCTAACTACGGTACTGTACTGTTACATGTGTTATTTAAATCAGCTTATTTTAATAATTTAACTTTTTATTTAAATCAAATTGCGTATATTAATTTTATTTTAATCAAATTTTATTTATTTTAATCAGATTTAGTTAGATGAGTTAATCTTATTTATACTGAATTGTTACATGTGTGTTACATTACATTTTATTTAACGTATTCTAAATATATTTTTTTAAATCAGACTATATTATAATTATTTTAATTATTTTAATCAAATTTAGTAAGATGAGTTAGTCTAATTTTATCATTGATAGTACTGTATTAAATAATTTTGTTTTAATCATTTTATTCTACTTGATTTCAATTTATTGTTATTTAAATCAAATTGTATTTATTTTATGAAATGTTTTTCATTATTTATTGTAATCACATTTAGGCAGGTTGGTCAGTGAACTCTTTCTCTAAAGAAATGATTTAGTCTAAAGCATTGAATAAAGCGTGTTTTGTTTATGTATTATTTATTTCTCTGTCTGTGACGCGAGCGCGCCGCGGTTCTTCCTCCGGCCTGCAGGGGGCGGCGGCGGGTCTCGCGGACTCGAGCGCTGACTGCACTGCAGATGAAATGAAGTATGGCGGAGCGACGCTAAAATACAACAAACCTGTGCGAAAAACATCGGGATAAAACTCCGAAATCCTGCAGATTCACGCTCGATCCGGCCGGCCTGCGATTATAATCACGCTCGGACCCGCGGCTCGATCATCGCGCTCTTCCTGTTCGTCGCTGACGGTGTTTTTGCTTCGCCGCGACACTTTACGATCCCATAACAAGGCGAACTAACGTATTATTCTTTCATTTTCACCTTTATTACGCGTGTACGCATTTATAATACGTTCAATTCTTAATAAAACGGCTTCGGTGCAGAAATCAGAACACCGCGGGAGTGAATGTAAAGGCTTTGTTTATTATTTCACCGAACGGTAAAACGATGGAGAAAAAGCAGCATAAATCAGACAAACATCACCGCCATCGTCATCATCATCATCATCATCGCCACCAGTCCTCCAGCAGCAGCAGCGGGGAGTCCGGCGGCAGCAGCCCGGCTCACGGGGCGCCCAAAGCGGCCAACGCCTTCGCCAACGACGGCAGCTTCATGGAGCTCTTCAAGAAGAAGATGGAGGAGGAGGAGGAGAAGAGGAAGAGAGAGGGCGAGGACGAGGACAAGACGAAGAGCTCTGCTGCGGCTCAGGACAAGAAGCCGCTGAGCGTGAGCAGCTTTGTAAGGACGGCAGCGGACGCGCTTTACATTAGCGTAACACACACACACAAACAAACACACACACATAGAGAGAGGGGTGTCTCAGTAGATTCGGGTCACTGTCGCTTCCTAAA
>JAUMHE010000044.1:1215850-1227321 GCA_032359235.1 Enteromius mattozi | reverse complement strand
ACACACACACACAAACAAACACACACACATAGAGAGAGGGGTGTCTCAGTAGATTCGGGTCACTGTCGCTTCCTAAAGCCCGTGTAACGCTGTCAGTCTGTTCCTGTTTGACTCAGGTGGGCAAGCGGAGAGGAGGCGCGAGACTGGCCCTCAAGACCGGGATGGTGGCCAAGAAACAGAAACTCGACTCCGAGGTGAGATACCTGCTGTTCACTCACGATTATTAGCGAAATAAGAATTCATATATATAGTTTTCATTATGACGCTATTTTATGGAGATTCGTACAGTATCATTCATACAGTATAAATGTCCTCTAAAACGGAATTTGGTGATTTAAATCCTTTAACGGCTCTGAATTAACCGCCGTTGCTATGCGACAGACCAACGGTCCGCCGCCGCGCGCGGTGTGTTTTATAGAAGACCGTTTCATTTAAAAAAAAAGACTTACACCGAGATATAAACTCGGAAATATGAATCACAAATCCAGAACTTGTAGTTATGAGGAATAAAAAAAACATACTTTTTACCTGAGGGTTCTGAATATAACGCACGATTGCTTGTTATAACGGCAGAATTGTGGAAAAGGTTAGTTTCCTTTTTTATTTAGTGGCGGGAAAAGACTGCCGTCACGTTTACACGTTTAAAAAAGTTTTGCGAGAACGCGAAAGAAGGGGAAAAAAAAAGGTGTATTTTAATAATCTTCCTCTTCCCCTAGTTGTACAATCAACAATACATGTTTGATGGCGAACAAATCATCATTATTATTATTTTTTTTTTTTTTGAGCATCACATTTTCCCCCCATAATAATATTCCTTTAGGAGTTTTCAAAATTGTCATATGCTTTATAATACTGTACAAATATATAATGCACTAGTTTAATATCAATTTAAAATATTTGTAAAAAGTGTATTTAATTCTTACATGATTATCTACCATCAGTTGAGCAGTATTAAAAGAGCCATTTTCAGGATGGTTTTCCACTCTCTTTAAACATTTATATCTAAACACTTGTGTTAGAACTGGAAAAATCCAGTAATGCCTTCAACATTTTGGAATTGGTAAGTTTTTTTAAAGTTTTTAAAAGAAGCGTCTTCTGCTCACCAAGACTAAATCAGAAAAATGGTGAAACATTATTACAATTTAAAATAAGTTTTCTATCGTTAAATATTGTACATTTCCAGCATCAATACTTCAGGCTTCGGTGTCACGTGATCTTTCAGAAATCAGTCCAATAAATTTAAATATAATTTCTGATTATCATCAGAAGGTGTGCTGTCAAATATTTTTGTGAATCGTATTTTTCAGGGCTCTTTGATGAATAGACGGTTTAAAAGAGCAGCATGTGAAAGAGAAATCTTTCGTAACGTTATAAATGCTGTCACGTTTGATCAGTTCAGTCTTACAGGGGTGTGTGTGTGATGTGTGTGGATGCAGGTGGAGGCCGGGAAAGGAGACGCCTGGACTAAATACATGGCAGAAGTGAAAAAGTATAAAGCGCATCAGTGTGGAGACGACGATAAGACCAGGCCGCTGGTCAAATAGACTGAACTGCTTCCTGTGGAGACGGGGTCACTGCCATTCACTCTGTCTGTTCTCCTCCCTCTGCTCTTCGTTTCCAGCTTGACTTTCACCCTGTATTTGCCCGTTTGTTGGATTCTGGTTCTTTTTTGAGTCGTTATATTATTTAGTCCGTGGCATTAGACCGGTCTCATTGATATTTTGTACTCGACATGTTTGCTACTTGAATGTCACCTGATGAAGATTGACGATGACGAATTAAACTCACAGTACCACAGTTTCTGTCCCGACTGTGATGTTTGACCTGATCACGTGTTTCTGAAGCTCAAGGTTCATTTGTCAGCTTCCACTTCACCCGTTTGTTTTTACATACTGCTTATGAGACATGGGGCATATTTTTCAAATGACTTCAACTAGTTTAATGGTTCTTCATTAAGACAGAGAGATTTTGGATATGAAAGTTCGTTTTTTTTTAATTAAAAACATATGTAAAAACCTAAAACCCCTAAAATTGCCAGTGGGGTGGGAATTTCAGAAGATCAGAAGACATTTGTATTTCTAGTTGTCCTTATTTGAACACCTCCGGGGGAAACTGGCCATTTTGATAACACTTGTTGAACCTCAAGTGTTCAGACTGAACAATTTCTGAATTTAAATGGACTTTTTTGCAGTATTTTTGCTGATGTAAACCTTCTAACCAGATTTTGTTTTTGGTACATTTTACACTTTAAACAGGATTTTTTTTTTTTTTTACAGCAAAATTAGTAAATTAAAATCTGACAGGAACTTCAAGTCAGTAAACTTCACATTTTTTGAGTGATTAATCTTAAATAGACACTTTTACAATTCATGTAGGCCTATGACCATGTCAGTTTCCTTCTGTATTAGATTTTAAGGTATAAGGTTTTTTTTTATATAACTTAAACTGAATGATAATTTCAACGTGGGTTAATACAGGGGAAAAAACAAGGCTGACGTGGTCATGACCTACATGAAACATGAGAGTACAGATTTAAGACCAAAATCTAATTTCATAAAATGTTTATTGAACATATTTAAGTTCAAGTATAAACCGATACCTCAATAAAATAGAATAAAAACTGCTCTGAGATGAAATTATTCTACATTGCTATTATTTTCCATCTTAGGCCGAAATCATCACAGACACAGAGTTTTCACTAAGGCTTCTGCATTTTTAATTTTGCTCGTGTCCTGAAACTCAAGTAAACAAATCCTGAAAGTTCAAGTATATTACAATGGCCGCCATCCCGCCCTTCATCATTTGGTTTGAACAATTTAAAGGGGCGTTTCGATGGTGAACAGCACCGGAGACACCGACCCACACCAGAGAGGGAGGAACACCGTCACTCATCCACACATTAAAAAACACCCTCATTTACAGAAGCTGTGCGCTAAACGACATGCAAACACACACACACACACACACGTTTCCCTCCCCGTCACAGTGATCAGGTCTGTCTGTAAACATTGATACATATGTACAACCCATCATTCAAACAAATAATATTAATCATCAGCATCAATATTCAAATGCGTATAAAAATGGCTCAGTCTCATTAGACGGCCAGCGCATCATGCATAAAAATGGGCGGAGTTAGTCCTGGATCAGAGTTCTGTGATGTCATAAGGTCTTCCTCTTCAAGTCTCCGCCCTGCGTTTGATTGACATCTGCACAGAGACACAGAGAGAGAGAGAGAGAGTCAGTAATGAAGCTCTGCGACTCGTCCCGGCTGAAGATGATGAAGGAAGCAGCAAACGCACACATGCAGGCAGCGGGAGCGTCACACGCTCAGCGTTTACCTGAGAAAGCCAGCTGTAAGTGTGGCGGCAGAGCAGCCTGAGCCCCTGACATGAGACCCTTTAACACATCTGAGGAGAGACGGGACAGAGAGACACACACACCACGCATGAGACGCCACACACAGATCCAATGAGAGGAAGCAGATTCATGACGAGTCATGTGATGAAGAGCAGAAGATGAACAACACACACACAGCGGTCACGTCTGGTGTATTTTAAAGGGGTCATGAACTGAGAAACAGAATTATCTTGATCTTTTGACATACACGAGGTCACTGCGCTATAAATAAAAATCTTCTAAGCTTCAGAACTCAATACTTTCATCTAAAAACAGCTGCGACAGCTTGTGAAATGTTTCACTCTATGATGTAATAGTGTGGATAAGCACCGCCTCCACAGAAGATCATCAACGCCCGCTTCTTTTATATATATATATATATATATATATATATATATATAATTATATTAATACAAATTACTTTAGATTAAAAGTATGATTTTATAATATTATAATTTTAAGTATTATTTTCTACACTTATTATTTAATGTAATATTATAAGTACATTATACTTTTAAGGTAAGAAAAATAATAATAGTAATAACAACAATAATAAAACTTCAATAAATGAAGTGACAGAATAAGTTAACAATATTGCCTCCAAATAATATCTAAAAATATATAAGCGTTTCAGGATGCTGTCTGTTAGATGCTATTTTTTTATGTCTATATATGACATTTCTAATATCAATTAAAGCAGAACGGTCCAATAAAAGCTGTGTATCCAATAAATACACACATGTACCCATTCACTAATAGAGGCTCATGAAGCAAATGTGATGAAGACGATGGGTCATTTGAGAAAGGTAAACAGAATGGACCTTTCTAAGACTTAAATAATACTAAACCACCCCTGACGACTCACTCGGGGGAAGGTTGAACCCTGAGCTGCTGGGATTGGTCGAGCCACCGCTGGTCGCCGTGGAAACCACAGAGGAAGGAAGATTCAGCAGGTTTGGAAACTGGAACGGGAGGGAGACGGGAACCAGGCCTCCCAGCATCCCGAAGCCCAGCGGGAGAGACGGACCGGTCGAGCCCAACAGAGTGCTGGAGGACACCTGAAAAACATCATCATCATCATCATCGTGTTCAGTTTCACAGGTTCAGTTACGCATTTCAACACTTCAGCAGTGGCTTGTATTTTGAGGCATAAGCTCCGTTCCAAAATCTGTGGCATAATTTATTACTCACCAAAATAACTCATAAAAAACTAATTAAAAAATAATTATAGTGGGGATAATAAAATTCTATTCCTTAAAGGAGAAAAACAGCTGTAAACAGCTGCCTAAATAATATAATAAAATAAAATATTTTGATAATTAAAAATAAATAAATAAATAGATTACACATTAAAAAATAGAATACTAAAGCAATACTCATTCTAATAAAATTAGAAATTTTTGTTATTTGTTTTTATATTAATTCTTAAATTACATCTCCATATTTCCACTAAACATGAAAACTAACTTAATTTCATGAAAATATAAAAATAATTTAAATGTTTAATTCATTTAAAATTAAACAAGTTCTCATTTTTAATTTTATTCTAATTTCTTTTGATTTATGATTTTCATATAATAAAAATGCATACAACTATAATTCATAAAATGTAAAAATTAAAATATCTTTTAATAATTAAACAAAAAATTTTGTGCTACTATTATTATTTAATGTGCATTAAAATATAAAAAAGTTGAGTTTGAAATTAGTAAATATGAATACATGTTTAATTAAAATGTATACAATTTAAAAATAGTAATGAAAAAAATATATATAATTTTTTTAAATATTTAATATAAAATTTAAAAGCCAAAAACAGGCCTGAATCACATGAGCAGACAGACCTGTGAGAGCGGAGATGCCGTGGCTGTAGACACAGACGTGATTGTCTTCACTCCCTGATTAGCTCCACCCACTTGTCTGTGTCGCTGACTGTGATTGGCCGTCCCCACCACCGGCGATGCACTGGTGGCCGTTTGCTTGGCGACAGATGCGGTTGTCGTGGCGAGTCCAGAGATGCTGTTGCTCTGAGATGAACTCTTCTGCACCACGGGGGCGCTGTAACCGCCAGCGACGAACCCAGGGTGGAAGCCCGGGCTCTTGGAGGCGTGCTGGTGCATGCTGGGTAACGTTGCTGTTCTGGAGACGATGGGCGAGGCGGTGGGCGTGAGCTTGATGATGGGCGAGCTGGGGTTGTGGGGCGACTTGGTGAGGGTGGCCTGCATGGGCGTGATGAAGCCGGCTTTGGGCGACTCGTGGATTTTGGCTTGCGGCGTCACGTGGAAAGGCTGCGTCGATTTGACGTTTAAAAGCGACGCCGAGGAAGTGGCGGGAAGCGTGCGCGCAGAGCTGTTATTGCTGGTTTTGATGAGGCTTGTCGGCATGGCGACCACCGTTTTTCCTGCTGTAATCTTCTGAGGGGCGTGAAGAGGTGATGCCGTTGGAGGTGGGCGGGGCTTTGCTGGAGACACGCCCATCTTTGTGGGTGGAGTCACAGATGGTCTCTGAGCTGGAATAACCGAATGTCTCTGAACCGGCGACAGGACGCTCACGCTTTTAACGACTGTAGCTGAGGGAGTCGAGGTGAGGACGCTGGACGGGGCAGCAGGTGGAGGCGGGGTGTTCCCGCTCTTTTTGATCAGGTGTGGAGATGTGAGAAGCAACTGGGGCGCTTTGGGCGGCTCGGCACACGGCGGGCTGCTGGACTGAGCCAGGTCTTTGGCGACACTGCTCAGCATGGCCAGAGCATGAGAGATGGAGTCCAGCGACGGGGCCGCCAGGTCCTCATCCAGAGAGTCCGACAGGCAGATGGGCTCCGGAGGGGACAGCGCTCGCTGGACGGCAGCAGATGGAGCAGGGTCCATCGAGACCACCGGGCGCGTGACGACTGCAGGAGGGGCGGAGTCCATAGACACGGGCGGCCGCTGGAGCACACCGCTGTCCTGAGGCTTGGGCTTGGCTTTTGGAGCCGATAACACCCTTTTCTTTACTCTGAAAACAGAGCGGAACAGCTTACACTTACTCTTTCAGCAGACGCTTTTATCCAAAGCAACTTACAAAGAAGCAGCAATCAAACCATCAACAATATACAAGCTGTGACCAGTGTCAGTCCAGCACAGTGCACATAGTAAGTTTTTAAAAAATATAAATTAGACTGAATAGAATAGAACAAAAAATTAGAATAGATTAGATTACATTAGATTAGATTAGAATAGAATAGGGCTGGGATGGTAAATCACGATGCATCAATAAATCGATTCTGATATTTTACGAATGCATCGTGATTTTTCTGGAATCGATTCTATGCTTAGTTTTGAACAGCAGCTGAAAACAATGAATAAACTTATATTCTTATTCTTCAATTTGACAAATATAAAGGGATAGTTCACTGAAAACTAAGACTTTGCTGTTAATTTACTCACCTTCATGCCATTCAATATATAGGTGACTATCAGTAGTAACTACATATTTTTAGCTAAATTCGTGGTCCTCAGTGATTCACATAATGCAAGTTTAACTATAAGAGCCAAGAAAACATATACAGATACGATAAAATTAATACTTCTGACGTTATATGGGACCACAAAACCAGTCATAAGGGTAAAAAACCAAAAAAAAACTCATGTATCTAAAAGCTGAATAAATAATCTTTCCATTGATGTATGATTTGAACAACTATTAGAAAATCTGGAATCTGAGGGTGCCAAAAAAAAAAAAAAAAGTTTTTAAGCATATTAATAATCAAAAATTAAGTTTTGACATTAACATTTTGAAATTTACAAAATATCTTTATGGAACATGATATTTACTTGGTATCTCTACTTTATACTGGTTTTTGACATTTTTGACCCATGAAGTATATTGTTGGCTATGACAGGTTTTGTGCTCCAGAGTCACACATTGAGTAGTTACGAAGCGAACTGAACCAGTTTACCAACTCGGACAGATATATATATATATATATACACATGCTGATATGTGCCTGTGTGAACTGAACACTTGAATAAAAGGGCCAAATGAGTGTTTTTATGTTTTTTCTTTATGTTAAAAAGATGATCTGATGAAGACTAATGCATTTACATCATTATCATAACATGACTGCACATGTTTCATTATTGTGTGATTGTATAAATAAAATAGTGAACTAAACCAGCTCATTGAAACAAATTGTCTGAAAGAAAAAAATAAGTAAAAAATGATCTGTTTCTCTGTTTGTCCAAGGCTTTCTCTGTTTGTGTTGCCTGTGATTGTTTCTTTTGAATCTCTAAGTAATGGCAACCATTGACTTATATTATATGAATCACCAAGCAGCACAGTTTTAACTAAAAATCTTCTTTACTTGTTCTGCTGAAGAAAAAATATATATCTTGGATGACATAAGGGTGAGAAAAACTACAGTCAATTTTCATTTTTGTGTAAACTATCCCTTTCCCATCGCACTGCACAAAGTAAATAGGTCAAAAGAGCTTGTGTTTAAAAATAACCAAGAACAAATACTCACGTATTCCCTGTGAGGTGGCTGTGAGCCATACGACTCTCTTTAAACAACATCCTAAGACACAGAGAGAAGGAGAAAGTCAGTCACACTCCAGCATCATTCACCAGAAGTGTTGTGCTGCAGAAGCCCACCTGGCCTGCATCCATCCTTTGGGCCAGAGCGGTTTGACCTCCGTCTCCATGAAGACCTTCAGGTAATCTTCAGGTGAGAGTGAACTCTGACCCTCCAGCTCGTAACAGCCCAGCTTCACCTGCACCAGATTACACAGCAGAGACCTGCGCAAACACACACACATTTACTCAACCTCTAGATGTCTCTTACATTAATTAATTCCATTAAAACATGCAAGTCTTTTATTTTAACGGTCACAAACCTGGACATATGAGGGAAATTTAAATGTAATTTCTTGATTTCTAGAATAAAATCTTAAAATGTTTTGGAAAATGCAATTAAAATAGGATTATTTTCATTTTATTAAGTTAATAATAACAACAATAATAATAATAATTTATTTCAGTATTATTAATACAATTTAGTACTACTAAAACAACCCTAGCACTAAACTATAAAAGTATATTCAATTGTATTTAATTACCTATATTTTATATTTAATATTATTTTAAATTTGAGGGTTTTTTTTCTTTTCTTTTCTTTTTTTAAGTTTTAGATTTGTTCTTTTTTTTAGAAATTGATTCAGAAATGACAGAACTTATTTTTGTTTTAATAATTGGATCTAATCACGCTAAAATATTGCTGCTCCTTGATTCTCTAAAATTAAAGAGTTGTGAAATAAGCAGCGTTGTCTTTGAAAACTGTCTTGGAGTCAAACAGGTCGAGAACTCTTTGAGCAGCAGGTTTGTCTGAAGAAGCTCTCCGAGGACTGACTGATCCTGATCTGTGTGTGATCTCTGAGTCTCACCTGAGTTTATCATCCCACACGAACTTCTTCCTGGGGCCCATCACTCTCTTCCCTGGCTTCTCATCATCGTCATCCTCCGAGCCGTTTCTGTCTCCATCCTCTGTGTGCTGCCTGAGAAACAAGCATTCAAATGAGCCAAAAATCAACTGATCTCATGTCAATTCTTTTCTTTTTTTGTCTTTAAAAAACACTAGGATTTCCAGGGTCTTGGAAATCTTAGATATATGAAGAAGCCCCATTTTAAAAATATGATTTCTAGATCTAGACATTTCATGCAAATTCACAAAAACTTTAAACTGAATGGGCATTTTTATCATTCAAATCAATTTCCTAAATTATATTGTATTTAATATTATAATTAAATATTTCAATATTTTTTAATTGTTACATATTTTTCTTGTTACATACTAATAATGAATTTTTTTTTTCTACCCTTTTCTATATTGCTTTCTGATCTAGTTGTCTAAAAACATTGGATTGTAAATTATGAATATTACTTATTCTTTGACTAATTGCTTTTGTTTCTTTTTTGTAAGTCTCTTTGGATAAAGCACCTGCTGAACACATAAATATATTATGTCAAACAACTAAAATAATCATCAAAAATCTAAAATGTTTTCTCTGGTAGAAATTGTGAATTAAAAAGAAAAAAACAACAACAAACAAATAAATAAAGCAAAATTGCTAAAGCAATTAAAAGCCACTTAAAAGCATAAATATAAAATGTTTATCAAACAAATGGAAGTCATTTTAAAAATATGAAATCTAAACATAGAAAAGTCATGCAAATTTATAAAATCTTAAAACCAAATTTTTCTAGTAAATTAATTTTACATTCTTAAATTATTATTATTTTTAATTTCATTTTTAATCAAGTTATGCCAATCATTATAATATTTTTTATGTCTAAATAATGAAAAAAGATAAATATCTAAACAAATAAAAAGAAAGAGTAATTGCTTTTGTTCCTCTTTTGTTAGTCGAAATGTAAATGTATTTGACAAAAAAACAGAAAAGTCAAGTTACAAAGAGTGAAATCTCTAAAAACATACTTTTGCAATCCTGAAATCGTAGCTATTTTAATGAAATGAGTCCAGGTCCTTACTTGGCGACTTTGGCCATGCAGTCCATGTTGTATCGAGCGATCTGCTCGGGCATGACGCTGCAGACGGCCAGCTTCAGCTTGTGCAGAGGCGTGCGCAGACGGTCGTCCTGGATGTTCAGGCTCAGCTTCTTCAGACGCTTCAGCAGAGCCTCTTTATTGCAGGGCACGAAGGCCTCCAGGTGAGAGTAGATGGAGGCGCGCACCAACGGGGGGTGCTCCTGAACCTGCAGCTCAATGCTGTCGAGAGAGAACGAGAGAGCGTGAGCACCAGAGGGAGACACAGATAACAACACTACAGCCGACGCCACTCACTCCAGCAGGATGTTGTTCATGTCCAGCGTGAAGAACTTCTTCCTGCCCTCCATGTCGAACTGACGAGACGCCTGCGACCAAAACAAACCTTTAACAGCAGCTCAAACACAGTTTAACTCTAGCTTTCATGGCTATTAGCATTGTGCTCCTATTGTGTTTGTGAACATGTATATTGGCGCATTTCAAACCTGTCTGCTGAAATGAACACTGTATTAACAGACAGCGTAGTCTTGTGGTAATAGAACAGCATCTTCTGAATGACTGACACTATATGAACCTGTTTTCCATCCTCTAACCTCTCCCTCCTCCTGCTCTGACTCTTTTCTGTCTATTTTCTCTCTCTATTGTGATGGTCTGCTCCTCCTATACCTCCCTCTACCTCGTCTCCTCCTCTCTCTCCTTCACAATCTGCCTGGAAAGAAAAGACCGCACACACACACACACTATACATTCATAAAGTTACTGAAGATCAATCATGAAAACTATCATCAGTCATTGATTAGTCTGGTCTGTGCGATGCAAGAGAGATAGCATTTTAAATAAAACACTGAAAATTAAAACAAAAATAATCAAAACCAGGGCTGCGTGATGAATCAGAATAAATCTGAAATTGTGTTAAAGGATAGTTTGATTATAATATCACAAAGACTGCAATTTAATTAAAATTAAAAAAAATAAAATAAAAATAAATTAGGACAGCCATATATTAGTATTGGTATCACTATTACATTATTCTTAAATACTCTTTTTCATTTGCACACTAATTTAACCATAATAATTCCTTATAATTAAACAATGTTTATAAAATAATTGAATTATATATACCCATTATTAAAATGGTATACACTTATTATTATAATGACTATAAAAATAATAAAAATTTATCACCATTACACTAACATTATTATATATTAATTACATACATGCACAATGCATTATTATTATTATTTTATAGTCATACCGATATACAAATCAAACATTTTTGGACTAATTGTGCACCCATACAATACAACCACAAAGAAAAACAGAGGCAGAAAGAAAGAAAGAACGAAAGCACTTAGATTATAATAATTATTATTATACTTTCCTTTAAAAATCGTTTTTTATTATTTTTTTTATTTAACAATAATATGATATTGATAAATTCATATTATTGTAACATTTTAAAGTGCCCCTATTATGCCTTTTCAAATATGATCTTTCATGCAGTGTGTCATGTAGCTGTATGTGAACATAAA
>JAUMHE010000044.1:1166714-1179467 GCA_032359235.1 Enteromius mattozi | reverse complement strand
ATAGAATGATTGGGGGCGGAGATAGATAGTAACTGCCTTCGAGCTCTCCTCCCGAAACGAGTTTGAAAACTATGTTTCCAGAAAAGTATTTGGAAAACAATGTTGAAATAACTTGGCTAATGTATGATGGAAAATTAAAAGCTCCTTCAATCACTATTTGTTGCTGTTTTAGAGTATTTAAGCCTTAATTAGAGTGTACCGTTATGTATTTTTATTTATGTTTTTGTACTGTATACTCTTATTTATTTACATTTTGCACTGTATGCATTCATGCTTTTCTTATATTAAGTGTGCATTTAAAAAAAGTTCCAAAAATTCTATACAACAAATCATCAGCTGTTCAAAACTGAAATTTCCAGATTGCAATTGCATTTTATTAATTATTAGTCTCTCTTGTGTTGTGTGTGTGGATCAACTCAATTATCATCTAAACTCAGTTATAGTCAAATCTAAGAAAAATCCATCAGTTTAATGGTATAACAGTGGCATGTTTTACTCACCTCTTGATTTGTTCTAGTGTAGTCAGGCTTTAGAAGTTTCACAGAACAGAATGAAAGCATTATAAAATCAAGAGATCCCATTAGGATTGTGTAGGAGATATGGCCATTTGAATGACACACATCATATCAGTCCCAGTGATGTTAACCTCTCTCTCGCTTTCTTTCTTTCTGGAATAGATTAATTTTATTATATTCATACGTATAATAAAGATTCTGATGTCGAAGCTGAAGGCACATCAGATGAGATACACTGACTACAAGTTCAGGTAAACACTGCCGTCTTTTTTTATGCAAGTATAGCTCATGCTCTCATTAAATGTGTGTGTTTTTCTCTTTCTCTCTCTCACTCTCATTTGTTCTCCTCAGGCTGGCCAAGTCCACGCTCACACTGATTCCTCTGCTGGGAATTCACGCCATCCTCTTCACCTTCGTCATCGATGAGTCCGTGCCGAAGGAGTCTCTTCTGAGGCTGATCCGCCTCTTCTACGACCTCCTGTTCAGCTCCTTCCAGGTCAGAGAGCAAAGGTCACCCGCCCACCGTCATCATATCAGATCATAACAACCAGAGCGCTTAAAGAGATGTTCTCTGATGGACTGTATCTGCTGTGAGATGATAGCAGATGGTTGAGGTTCATGTGTGTTGTTGTCTGTAATCACAGGGTCTGCTCGTGGCCATCCTTTACTGCTTCGTCAACAAAGAGGTGAGAGATATGTCTCTTTTTGAAAAGCGTTACTTAAAATCACAGCTAAACATGATCTGTGGCATCTATAAGTAGCCTTTCTGTTTATAAAACCCAGTTGTACAATGGAATTGATCAGTGACTTAAGACTATTGCTATTTTAGTACCCTGGAGCACAAATCCAGTCTTAAGGACTGTAGTACGGGTATATTTGTAGCAATAGCCAAATATATTGGTAATATATATGTATAGGTCAGAATTATAGTTTTTTTTTCTTTTATGCCAAACATGATTAGAATATTAAGTAAAGACATGTTGTAAATACCCTACCATAAATATAATAAAATGTAATTTTTGATTAGTAATATGCATTGCTAAGGACTTCATTTGAATTTAAAGGTGATTTTCTCAATATTTAGATTAGATTTTGTTTTGTTTTTTTTGCACCCTCAGGTTGCATATTATTTAGTTAACAGATAACATTTATTTTATGGTTTTAGTTTTAGCAAACTATTATAATATTGCCCAAAACTGCATCAAAAATAAAGAGAAAGAAAAAAGCAATAGTTATTTACAAAATAGACAGTAAATGTTAAATAACCATTTTAGAAAACATAAAATTAATATAAAATATCAAACACCATGACAGAGTAAACACCATTCCTTGTGGAGCCTTTCATGTTGAGCATGAATGTGCCCTTTTTTCATATTTATTGCATTTTACCATTGTTTTTGCTTTATTTATTTTTGGTAATTTTTGTCGTTTCTGTGAATAGTCCTGTGACTGTTTATCTGGCTCTCCAGGTTCAGAGCGAGATGCTGAAGAAGTGGAAGAGGTGGAAACTAGGCAAGGACATTGAGGAAGAGTACCGTCACACCCACAGCCAGACGCCCCATGCCAAAAGTGGCAGCATGGCACCGGCGATGACCCACGAATGCCCCGATACCCCAGAGCTGGTGATCACGGCCTCGGCAGAGTCCCAGCGTCTGGTGACGGGCCTTCAGAATGGAGCGAGCCGGAACCGGGCCCGTGCGAGGCTGCAGCTGACCTCCGAGCCACAGGAGGGCGCTAGTAACTGCAGCTCTCTGACAGAAGACATTTGTCTGGAAGAGCGTCCACTCAACAGTGAGTGCTCAGCAGCGGTGACAGAAACCAATGTTTGAGGAATCTGATGCTGATGGATTTTTTTAACACTGATGGATCAATGGAGACGACATTACATTCCAGATATGGTCTTCATGTTACCAAACAGGCTTGTATTATGAGAAAGTATAGAGTGGATCTAGTAACCTTTAAAAATAAATCACAGTTATCTCCTGAGTTGGTAAATTACCAAATAGTATTATTTATTGGTGCCTTCTTAAGGTACGGTCACATTATTCACTGCTTGGAAAAATTTTCTCCCCAAAAGTGCTGGAGAAAGGTATTTATAAAAGCAATGCATTACAATATTGTTTTACTCCCTTAAAAAGTAACTAATTGCATTAGTAAGTAATGTGGTGGGCTGTGCTGGGCTTGTTTGTTTGTTTTTAATATAAATAGCTATATTTTTTGCAAAAGTAAAAGCCCTTTTTAAACCAGAAGTGAAATGAATAAGCTTCAGGCTGAAGAAAATGTAAATTCAGATCTGTACAACAGAGGGCGCTACTCAAACAAGCCTTTCTGAATTGCATAGAAAATAGGATGCAGCAGAATAAAGTTCGACACTTCAAAAATCTAAAGTCATTTTTGCTTATTAGTATGGTTGAATTGGGTCACCGAAGGGCAGCACATTAAATGCATTATAATGCAGTACATGACATTTGTGTTATTTAACATTTAGTTATTGCAGGTTTGCGAAATATTCTGAGTTTGTCTTTCACTGCTGTCTTCAATTTATTAATCAAATCACTGCACAAGTGAGATGAGTAAATGCATGCTTACGTTTAGTCAGGAACGGGCATTACTTATTTGATAAAGTAACCCAGATATTTTCTTGTAAATGAAAAAGTAATGCATTACTTTACTAGTCACTTGGGAAAAGTAATCTAATAGCCTAACGTGTTACTTGTAATGTGTCTTACCCCCAACACTGGTAATTAACTCTTTCCCCGTCAGCGTTTTTTTTTTTTAAAAGTTGCCAGCCACCGCCAGCATTTTTGATGATTTTCACCTAAATTTGACGGCCTACAGAATAGTTTCTGCTATGCGTATATATAAGACAAAAAACTGATATAAAATGTATTTTTATGAATCACATTACTGCATTTTCAAGCAAAAAACATTCAGATATCATATTTTTTCACCTGTAAATAATTATATGGATTATTGAAATTGCATTCATTAAAAACAACAGACTAACACACACACAAACATACACACAAGCGTTTATGCACAAGCACACACACGTTTACACACACACATGCACACACATTTAGACTACATACATACGTACCTATATACTCCATTTATAAATAGATTCCACACACACACACACACCCATACATACATACATATTCATATCGCCGGTTATTGATATATCTACGACATAACTTGAGATGTTTCTGCATCTGTAAAGGGATCTCCGTCACTGACTAGCCTAACTTCATCCTGATCTGATTCAGAATGGTCAAAACACAATCTACATGCATGATCTACATATATGATCTATATTATGATCTACATCATCTCTGATCCTTCCGTTTATGACGATCGTCTTTTTTTTCAAACCCGGTAGACCCAGGAAGTTGCAGAACTCGTTCAGGACATGCGCTAGGGCTTTCCTTACCGTAATCCACCGCCTTTGGCGGGAAAGCATTGTGAGCCAATTGACAAGATATCTTGTCGATGGCGGGGAAAGAGTTAAAATAGGTATCCACATGAGTTTCACATGAGTGTGAAAAAGCTGCACAGATGTTGCCTTATTTTCAAGTAGGTCACATTACACTGCTGCATTGACCAAAAGACAGCTGCTTAGTTTGAATGTGTCTTGAAAATGTGAGCTGTGCTTCATACTGCACGCCAACAGATGATGGATGTTTTTTTTTGTTTTTTTTTGGCTGGGATATTTTGTTGGAAATACAAAACAAAAAAATAAACAATATTCTTTGGACTCAATGATCGCCTGTAAACCACCAAGAATAATGTATTTGTGGTGGAAATACAAAATATATTTACTTTGTTATGCACTTAGCAGATGCTCATTCCTATTGAGAGAAGCAGAGAGGGTGAAGGGTCTGGAGAACGTCTTGCTGTGAAGGAACGGCAAAGCACTGCTCATTCAATTCCAGTGACAACACTTGGTTATTTACCCACTCAGGAGTTAAAACCCCTTTCATTGTGTTTCCCCCTTAAGAAACACTCACCAAAACATCTCACACTGGCAGATAAACTGTGAGCGTCCATAATTCAGTTCCATTTCTACTGAACACTAACCACGGACAGAAAAGGAAACTCATCGTTTTCTCAACATCAAAACACCTTGATGTTTCATGTGGGGTGTTCGGTTGGTATCGTGTCCAGGTGCTTTAATAAACAGTGTCAAATTCAAGCAGATCCACAGTGAAGCTTTTACAGTTATAATGTTCTCTCGCTATATTTCCTTCCACCCGCTACACTGGAGTGCCATTCTTACAGACTACCCACAATTCATCAGGACAAAAAACAGCTCAACTGAGAGCTCAGGAATGATCTTTACGGTTCCTATGCGAAGGTTCTTGGATTGTGGAGAATCTCTAGCAGCGTTCAAGACCATTACTTAAACATGACATGCTTAATCATTCTGTATTTGGGTGAAAATCGTGTAAATCAGCGCAAGACTGAACCACTCTCCCTGTTCATGATGCATTATTTACTGAAGCAAACCACATGGTATGAGACGTTATGTTATGAATATAAATATTTATGAATATACATTGATAATATATGAATGTGTATTGGTACAATGTGTCATTGAGCGCAGCATTCAATCTCAGCCTTAAGTGAATTATTGCTTTTAAAGAAGAAATGTATACCTAAAAAAAGAATGATGCAAAATCATATTTCACATGCCATCTTCTGGCTTGAAGATGCAGTCCATAATATAAGCAGAAGTGCAGTGATTTGATGAGCAGGTGTTTTGTGTCACAGCTGTTTTTATGTACAAGATTTATATAATGCATTGACTGATCAAAAGCCAAAAATTATCTTCAGTTTATTAGATATTTCCATTTTTACGCTTATAAGGTTGAAACTAAAAGAAGAAGCTGATTTACTTAAAACATGACCACTAAATCACTAAAAGTGACTACCACCAAGCTTCAGTAAAATATTAATAATGCATCATAAACACGGAGCTTTGATGGAGTCCTGGACGTCATGTGATTGTAATCTGCGTCATTTTAATGTTTTTTTTTGTTTTTTTTTGTGCTTTGTGGAAAGGATTTGTACAGAAGAGTTAAACTATGGTACATGTGTAAATCAATTTTGTTATTGCCTGCAAGAACAAGAAGTACAGAGGGAGCAAAACCGAAAGGAAAATTGTAAAAATAAAACTCCCTGAGCCTGGTTGTTTAGTCTGTCGTGGATGGCTTTGATTTACTGCAGCCTGATGACTGTTTCTTATGAAGATCTCTGGGATCTCGCTGAAGCCACTGTGTCTCCATAAATTACTCACAACACACACACACACACACACACAGCCATAATTACCACTGCAAACATCCAAATATCATCCATCATGCATTGATTAGCCAAGAAGCAACAATGTGCAAATGTGCAACAGCAAAAATCATCTATCTATATATGATAAAAACCTGTTAAATGGTTAATGGTAAATTCCTGTAATGTTTACAGGGGAAAAAAACGAGACTAGAATTCCCTGGATTGCATTTCAAATGTTTTTTTTTTCTTCTTCTTCTTTGAAATAAGTATGTTTCTTTGTTTTGTTTTTTTGGTTTTTTTATCAGTTATGTTTATTAGGGTTGTATGTTACATGTAATGTTGTTAAATTAATGTTTATTTCAGTTTAATCATCGTGATGGTGTTTAGTGTTTGTGTGAATGACTCTGAGCACCTTCTATATATGTTCATATTTAAAAGCTGCTAGTGATGGGCTTTGGCTCATCATGTCACTTTCTCATCACCACCTGCATTTGGTGCTTATTTCAAAGCTACAAAACAGCTTTCAGTACCTAAATAGGTTGGTATATAAGTATTATATCAGTTAATGAAACTACGGTATTTAACTGTAAATTTAACCTTTAAACCGTAAAACCCAAACTGTTTTTACCGTATTTTTTATGGTCGAATTCCGGCAACCACATCTGCCTTTTTCTTTTTTACCGTAAATTTTACAGATTTTTTTACATTTTTTTACTCTATCTACACACACACACACACATTGTACAGTATGTAATAAAGGCCTGCCCAAGTGAGGGATGTACCTATTAATCCCTTTTCATTAATTCTGTCCTCAGGTCATTTGCTGGAAGCACATTTCCTCTCTCTCTCTTTATGATGCAGTAATTTCTGTTAATGAGGCAGCTATTTCATGTATGTTTCAGCGCACTGCTCGAGCATATGGTCTGATCGAAGCCCTCTCCCATCACAGAGCCCGACCTCACACCCTGACAAGAGTTTCACAAGCCCACCACCATCATTTCCACAGCATTTCTTTTACAGCCCTGAATGGATCATTTGATGGTGAATGACTCTGAGATTGTAATTGTGTGTCATTTACAAAAGATTCTGGTATATTTTCTGCAGTTAGAACGGAGTTGCTTGAATCTTTCATTACCGCAGTGCTTGACAGCAGCACCTGATTCTAAATGGTCCTGTAACAATGAAAGCTACAGCACTGTGCGGTTTAACAGAGCATTTCTGTAGTCAAGCAAACAGGTTCAAAACATCTGAAATGTTCTTTACTTACCATGAAACTCTGAATGCAAACTTTACACTTAGCAGTGCCTCTCTTGGTTATTAAGCTGTTGTTGTCATACAGTAAATAATTAATTTTACCTTCAGCTAACAGTTCTCTCTTTTTTAAGTTATATAAATTTTAGGAAAAACATTCTAAATAATGGAAAGTTTTTTATAACCTTTTTATTTTTTATATGTTGTCCAAACATTGATAAAACATTCTTAGAATGACATTCTCTCAATGTTGTTTTTTTTGTTTTGTTTTTTATGACATGAATGTTCTTTAATATATTAATATAAATGTTTGAATAATGTTAGTGGAATTTTATAAGAAACATTTTTGCAACCTTTAAATAACATTAAGATCACATGTAAACTGAAAAAAAAAAAAGAAACATTCAAATAACATTTTGGATGGAATAAAGTTAGTAGAACATTGAGAAACATTTCTGTAACCTTTAAAAAAAATATAATGGAATTACGTAATTTAATTACAAAATAAATGTAACTGCAATCTGTTACTGAAAAAATGGTAATTAAAGATATGAAAATGTGGGAAAAAAAAGATGATTTAATCTAAATATGTTAACATGCATACAGATTTCATTTGCAAATTGCATGGACTGCTTTCAAATTTGAGGAACTAATGTTTCGGAAGTTTAGGATACAGACCTTTGCTTTTATTTCCTTTAACGTTTTTTTAAATCTGTATTTAGGCTGGATTGTACATTTTCTAAATAAATAAATAAAATCTTCCAACACTGCTGATCAAATGACCAGTTAGATGGATTAGATAGCCTATTAGTCCCAGTATAATGCCTCAGTTATCGGACCAACACTTTTACTTGTGGAATAAATTATTAATGTCTGAATGTGAACATTTCAACATTTGCTGTGAAGCCTTGAGACCCTGTCACATACTGTACACATAAAGTTTACTTTATAATAATTAGCTTAAAATGTAAACAACGTAAGTCTATCATGTCAGTGTGTGTGTGTGTGTGTGACAGAAATATCTCTGAGATTGTTATGTTTTAAACCCCCATTTGCCGAGTGATTTATTGTCCACTTCTTATCGTCCGTTGGCACAGAGCTGCTTAAAAAAAACTCCAACTGACTCTCATTTCTCTCGAGTTTGCTCGACGATCTGTCAATGTTTACGCAGCGATTAATTGATGACAAACAGTTTGTTTGGCCTGTGGCTCCACATAGCCAAGCTAAACGTGTGTGATAACGCCTGTGTGTTTATAATCACACAAACATGAACGCGGATGTGAGGGCCGCGCATCGGCGGAAGTCACGCAGGGATTCATAAAAGATGTTTATTGACATTGAATCTGTGGTTTTAACTGACAGAATCCTCTTCATTTTTCTCGACTGCTCAGTGAATGAAGTGAAGAGGTGAGGCTTTCTCTCTTTGTCTCTGTTCCAAACCTGAACTGCTTGACTAGAGAACAGCTGACTTCTAACTTCATGAAATAGATCTTGTAACATTAGCCCTGTTGAAAAAAGACAGCATTTGCTGGTTAGGTATTTTAAAGTTGGGATGCTGGTTTAAGCTGGTCCTTTTGTAGGAAGCAACATGCAGACGCATTACCATGCTAAGTTACAGGAACAATATAATCATAACAATACATAAATTACATTTTGATAATTGATTTCAGGTATTAAAAAAATAAATAAAATGAATGGCTTGAAATGCAGCATATTGCCGAATGAAAGAGAGCATCTCTCTGCTTCCTGTGCTCGTGCTCAGGTAAGAGATGCTTTAGCGCTTATATGGTCTCTGTCTGTAGTCGTGTAATGACTGTGATTTAAAGTGATCCAGACTCTGCATCCCTGCTCCCATCACACACTTCACCAGCTCACTTAGCGGCAGAAAGTGCTAGAAATGGATGAGAAAGTGAAGACGGGTAATTGGAAGTGTCTGCTTTTTCATACACTTTTTGAATGACTGTCAAAGTCAAAGGTGTGTTTTTTTTTTAATTGTTTTTCTTTCAGAATTTTCCATTTTCAGTTTAGTATTGATGTTTACTGTGTTATTAACATGACAATCCTCCCACAAAATCTGTTAATCAACTTCAGTTCTGACCAAAACTACCAAATGTTTAAAAAAAATCTGGATTTTGACTCTTTAATTGCCAATTTCATAAATGATGTCACTGATTTTGAAAAAAAAAAATAAATAAATACAAAATGACTTATTTTCAATAGGAAGGTAATTGTGGACTGGATTTTTTTTTTTTTTTTACCTTTATCACAGTCTTTGACATGTGGAAGATTACTTACAACATTGTTAGTCTTTCATGCATTGTTAGTTTTTTTGCAGCATCAGATTTATTTTTTTTTCTCCCTAATTTTCTGTTCGTGGCCGGTTTTGGCCCATTGACTTCCATTATAACCACATTTTTGATTCCATCGCCATGACACCATATAATCATGCATTCTTGATTGTTTGTGGTTTTCCCTGTTGAGAAGAGGTCAAAAGTCATGCAGAAATGAGAGACAAACAGTGCATTTTTGAGTTTTTGAAAAATTTCAAATGATTTTCCCAAAATATGTGTAAAAATAAGACTTGTCGCCAAAAATCTTTCAATTTACTAAAACAGAGAGAAAGATATGGCCAAATTAATACTCAAAAACACCCCGTGGTAGTGCATAAGGGCTAATATTTCTCTCATATTTGAATTTTGGATGCCCCACTTGTTGTTCCTACTTAGCCATATTTCAGGAACAAATATGTACCCAAAAGTGAGCTAAACCTGATCATCATTTATAAAATTAAATGCAAAAAGCGTTCTGTGAAGGTTTTCAATAAAACCATATGGAATGTCCTTGTTTAGTTATAAGGAAATAAGGGCATCTATAGGGCTGTGCATTAACTCTAAAATATTAATAAGTGCATTTTCTCTGCCGGCTGAATTATTTTCCCATTCCATATAACTGCACTGCATTCATCTCAATAACTCAAACACATTTTCATATAGCAGTATTTCCCTTGACTTTTGTTGTTTTGCTCTAAATCTCTCATTTTTGCATGACTTTATTATGTTCATTAAGCTGTTTTAACATTGTTTAAATGAAGAAGTTCTGAAGGAAAGTTCTGGAGGAGCATGTTCAGCGCATCACAAAGTCAACCTCAACACTCTAGTGCATGGTCAAATCAAATCAGACTTTTTAGTCCAGTTGGCAGAGCTATCTGAAATCTTTTGATCCAAGCACTGTTTTCTCCAGCTCTTGGAGATCTCCTCCTGATTTGTCTGGTGCACAATCTCCAGTATTCTGCTAACGCTCCATGTTCTCTGCACTTCATTTATAAAGAAAACTTCAGAAATGTACAGGTACAAAATACAGGTTTAATTCGACCTTTAGTTCCATTTAATTTTAAGGGTCTAGTGATATTCCATATGAGGGTCAGAGAAGAGAAAGATGAAGAAAAAGATAAAGAAAACTGGTCATATATTGTTCTTTGTTCCTTTAGCTCTCATCCTGAGCTGTCTGTCTATCGATCTATCTATGATCTCACAATTATATCTCTCCAGGTTGGCATGTTTGAACTGAAGATGTGGTTTTCTAATGTCTAGCAATTATGATAATGAGAGAGAGACATCAGGATAAACAATTAAATGGAGTTGATTAAATAATGATGTGGCATTTACCAGGCTGGAGATGTTTGCTGAGCTACTGTTTTTCCTTGTTGGCTTCCATAACTCCACAAAATGAACTCTGTCAATCCGAATATCAGCTCTTGAATCACCACAAACTTGGAAGATACAGGCCTACCATGAGCCCAATAGGTTACATCAGTATTAAGTGTGATTTTCAGATTTATCGGTTCACTGACTAATGTTATTTTTCTGCAAATATCAACATAGAAGTCAACTGCAAAGACATGTCAAGGTTGTTGCTGATTTCCGATGAAAGAGCTGCAGAGGACTGAGCATGAGAATAATAAGTCTTCAAGTGACGTAAAGATAAACCGAAGGATTTGCTTTGCACTTGAACAATCATTACATGAAGAATGTTTGAGTACAAAGCAAATCCTTCTGCTCAGTGTCTTTAATTGTTTAGTTTCTGTTAAGCTGCTTTAGTTTGATTAAAAGATTGCAAACAAATGTGTTCAAAAGGGAGGGCAAAACACTTCCTATGTCTTCTGTTGTTGATCCCAAGTCCTTGCAAATTCAGCTGTCACTTCATTCAGGCTATTCAAAGTAGATGAGGCATGTGACAGCCTGCTTAAAATGGACAAATATATTTGTGTCAATCACAGTCTTTTGTTTTTTTTCTTTTGCAACAAATTACTGGCTGTTGAGAAAAGTAAACTCACATCACTCTCAAATTTACAACTGGGTGTGGATCTGCCTCCTTGTGGCTTCATCGAGGCACTGCATTTAGACAGTAGTTAGCATTTTCACCCAGGAATGTCTAAAGAAATCTCACATGTCGCAGGCTGTTTTTGAGAGAGAGGCTTCTGAAAGTGTGTGTGGGCGCAGTCATTTCTTATTTGCATACACTTTGGGACAATGTATATTTTAAGCAAATTTTCATCAAGTGAGACCAGTGGATTGGCTGGACTGCCGAGGCTCCTTCATGCAAATCTGATCGCACAGGGAAGACTGTTTGAGATTGGAAAACTTCCACATAAACTCACTGGTTAAGTCTGGTGATTTAATTTTGCTGTTCAAGTTATGGGTTGTGAGAAAAGCAAAGAGTCGTGTGTGAACTGCAAGGACAACTGCAACACTGAATGCACGTGTCACTGTCATCAGCTTCACCAAGACAGCGTGCTGGATGTGTGCGATACGTGTAATATATGTATGGACAGTTTTCCTGGATGCTGTGATATTGTGGAAGTGTGTATAGAGTGCTGTTCAGACAGGTGAGTGTTGCTTCTTTTAATTTCTGCTTTCTACAATCTAAATTGTGATTGTGTAGGCTACTATGTTTATTAGTAAAACACAAGCAACATTTGTCCACATATGCTTACCTGTAGTAGTAGACTAAGTGGTCCTCAGCTCACCTCAGTAAGTTTTCAGGGCCATTTCAATTAAAGGGATAGTTCATCTGAAAAAGAAAATTATGCCATCAATAACTGCCCCTCATGTCATTCCAAAGACCTTCGTTCATCTTCAGAAAACTACCCTTGCTGTCTACTGAGGGTCAGAAAGCTCTTGGATTTCATCAAAAAATATCTTAATTTGTGTTCCGACAAATGTCTTACACTTACAGATAATGACAGAATTTTCATTTTTTGGTGAACTATCACTATCATAAGAACAAAGAATACAAATAGAAAATGTAGGGCTACTATACAATAATACACAACATACTTTATCTAAGTCATTTAAAAATATCATGCTAAATTATTTTGAGAAGCTAAATCTGTATGAATGAATGAAGACAAAACATATAAAATATAAATTATTGATTCTGTTTTTGTCCCAAGTGTTTAATCTGTCTGAAGTAAAAGGATTTCTGGAGGTGATGCAGCAGTCAGCAGTGCAGAACATCACCCAACATAAAGCCAACAACACTGCTATGTAACATAACATACAATGTATATATATATATATATGTGTGTGTGTGTGTGTGTGTGTATTTGTGGCATGATGGTGGCAGGGGGGTATTCCAGAAAGCTTGGTTAACTTACCATTTGGTAAAACATAACCTCTGGGTTGATTGACCCCAAACCCGC
>JAUMHE010000044.1:1100670-1112820 GCA_032359235.1 Enteromius mattozi | reverse complement strand
TTGCCTGCTAGAGAAAGAAGACTTTCAGACAGTGTTCAGTGAAGATAGTCCAAAGATGTCAGTGCGAACTAAAGAACTTCATGCTGAACACTGCCAGGCAATGCAGAGCAATCCCAGCCTACCTTATGTAATGGGAGTAAAAACGTCTTGCCTTTTAAATTCGTTGCAATATTTCCACACTACTGCCAATTTTTCGGTTGATATTATGCACGACATATTAGAGGGGGTTGCTCAATACGAGATGAAATTACTTTTTCAGCACCTGATTGAAAATTACACCACATCAGCAGAAGTGAACAGAAGAATTCAGAGTTTTAATTATGGCTTCATGGAACAAAACAACAAACCTCCTGGTGTACAATTAAGAGAGGGTTCCAATGACTTGGGCTTAAATGCCACTCAGAGCTGGTGTTTACTGCGTCATCTGCCCATCATATTTGGAGATCTTGTGTGTCCTAATGATCAGCACTGGTATTTGTTCATTTTATTGCTTCAGATAGTCAGTATTGTGTTTTCTTCAGTTATATCCACTGGTATCACCATTTATTTAAAACATCTGATTGCAGAGCACCACGGTTTGTTTAAGCATTTATTCCCTGATAAGAACATGTTGCCAAAGCATCATTTTATGGTGCATTACTCCAGTTGTATGCAGAAAATTGGACCACTGATACACTGTTGGTGTATGCGCTACGAAGCCAAGCACAATTCTTTTAAAAAGCAGCTGAAAACCTTTAAAAACATAACGAAAACATTAGCAAAGAAACACCAGTGCCAAATGGCTTATATTTGGCAAACATTTGATCCAAATGACTTAAAATTAGGCCCCGGGAAAATGGTCCCTTTGAATGAAATGGAGGTTGGCGCTAAGATGGCTGAGACACTTAATGTGCCTATGTGGACTAAGGTCCTAAATGTGAAATGGGTCAAGCACTGTGGAAATACTTATCGGTCAGGGTTGGCAGTTTGTGTTCAAGTTCAAAATGACATGCCTGTATTTCATGTAATCCAGAATATTGTTATTAAAGATGAGCACGTCCTTTTAATGACAACTGCACTGAAAACGTTATGTTTAGATGAACATATCCATGCTTACAAAGTTGCACATAGTAAAGTAGCACCTTCTGTTTTGGAGATTCAGGATATTTTGTACCACAGGTTGTTTGACATTCTGATGTCTTATGGTTGTGATTCAGATTTGTTTATTGTACCATATAATTTCATGTAATTCTTTTTCATATCCTCTGTTATATTATCCTTTTTTTATTCCTTTTGTATTATTGTTTTAATTTCATTTTTTTTTACGATCACAACAAGATGGCACATTCACGATGACAAGTGAATTAAGTGTAAGTGTAATGTTGTTTACAGAGGAGCTTGAAGAATAAAATTGTGAAATGAGTAAACAGTTTGTTGTTGGTTTTATTTTCAGACTGAATATCAAGTTCTTCATTTTAGGGCTTTTTGAGGGTAAAAATGAATTCAGAGTAATTTAGAAGAATAACTCTGAATAGAGTTAGTTAATCTTTGTAGTTCACTCATAATTGATGATAAACAACTCTGGGGGGGAGGTAAATCAAGGTAGAGCAGACTTGAATTTCCTCTGAACAGAATTAAAAAAGTAGCAGAGTAATTTTCTTATAGCTCTAAACAGAGTAAAATAGGACAAGAGTTGATTTGAAAATACACTAAATAGAGTCAAGTATCGCAGGACAGAGTAAAATATTAACACTACATTGAGCATAATTAACTCTGGAAAAACAACTCTATCAAAAGAGTAACTTTTACTCTTTTCAGAGAGGGACCAAATGTTATATTTCACAGAGTAAAATTTTCTTCAATTTGAGTAAATTTTACTCGGGCAAATTTACTGTGTATGTTCCAATGACTCTATGCCTGTTTCACAAAAGGTACATTCATTGCAATCCATATTAATCCTGTGTCTGAGGAACTCATTACCAGAATAAATATTGTTAATAATTTTAAATGGAACTTCTTTTACCTTTAAGTAGAAGTGGAAAAGAGAGAAATCTTGTTCGAATTCAAACCACCTTATCTTTATGGAAAATAAAAAAAGAGGTCTCTTCTTAACTTTTATAAGGGAAAAGCTGTGTATTTACTAATGTTCTTAAAGCCTTATTACTACAGTAACTTATTACTCTGCCCTGTAAAGTTAATACCAGAGATAATTAGATTACCCAATCTTGGCATCAGAGAAGAATAACTCAGTTCCCCTTTAATCAGCTGAACCAAACCAGCAGGAATAGCTTTCAACAAAGACATATAAAATTCTTGAGTACAAATGATATGGTATTTTTCACAAAAATCAACATAACTGAGGAAATCAATGCCCCTGAAGGGAATCAAAAATTTTAGAAGAAAAACTAAACCAAAAAGAATGTTTATGTCTAAGGAAGGTTTGAAGTCACCTCAGCTTAAGGGTACCATTCATAACATCGAAATCAATTACGTTCAACCCTCCCTCTGTCAAGAAGAGGACAGACTGTGGAAGGTAAGTAGTATAATGCTCTTTATTTACAGTACAAGATGAGGACAACAGTATATGAAGGAATATAGCAGGTGAGTAATTCAAGAGTAGACAGGTTGCTGAGAATGAGAAGGAGTTTAATATCAGTCTTTGTCTTTGTCCGTAGGAGTAACGGGAGCCGAGGAGATCGCTGGAGGAATGTTTCATTGTTTGTCACCGCCCACTGACCTAGATTCGTGTGTATAAAACACGGAAGTGTCTGTATGTTTGTACGGTTCGTTGTTTGTGTATTTATGTTTGTTTAGTATTTCGCTGTTCTGTTGGATTATCTGTTACCGATTTCTGCCTGGATCTGGACTTTCCCTCTGTCTCTCCCCAAGGACTCAGTTTACCGGTACTTACCCTTTGCTGTTTCTCAACTCCGTTTACGTCTCCTGTAACCCTGTCTGCCGGCGATCGACCATTGTTGTCCTGACTTCGAGCCTTTTATTAAATTACTGTTGCATTTGTTGCACGGGAGTATGTTTCCTGAATGAGATGACAGTTGATGACAGCGCGTCAATGGAGCGGGATCATTTTTAGTGATTAAAACCTTGTGTTTTACTCTCTTCTTCGCATAAAGACTTCGTATGGCTTCAGAAGACTTGGAATGTGACACGACTTGCTTGTAATGTATTTATACTGCTTGTTTATGATTGGTTTGTGCAATAAATACCTGTACAGTAACTGCATATGCCTGTGCGTGTGTTTATATTTTATAGAGGTGGGTAGGTTTAGTGTAGGAGTGGGGTTTGGTGCTCCAATAAAAGTAAAAAATTATATAATAAATGTATATATGCATGCAAACCATTACATTAAGCACAACAAATTAAAACAACTGAGGACCCTTCACTTCGAAAAGTGATTACAAAGGAGTACCTTGATTATCAAAAAGCGACGCAAAATGGTCTTGACCAAGCGTCAAAATGTTGACGAGTTGGGAGTGAGAATGTGTTGGGATAGATCCCTTAGAACCCACAAATTTAAAATGTTTGGACTTTTTTTTCATATTTTCAGTCAGATTACTTTTTTATCTTACTTTAGGGTCTGTAACTCACTGATGTCTTCACAGACATCTTCAACATCTCACTCATCCAGGCTGTCGTCCCCACATGTTTCAAAGCCACAACGATCATTCCGGTCCCCAAAAAGTAATCTCCCACCTGTTTTAATGACTACCGTCCTGTTGTACTTACTCCCATTCCCATGTGCTTCAAACGGCTAGTCATGCAACACATTAAGTCTGTCCTGCCCCCCTCCCTGGACCCCTTCCAGTTTGCGTATTGGCCCAACCGCTCGACCGACAACGGCATCTCCACAGCACTCCACTCAGCACTCACACATCTGGACAAAAAGACTCATACGTCCGAATGCTTTTCATAGACTTCAATTCAGCATTCAACACTATAATCACCCAACAGCTCACTCAAAAACTGGTCCAGCTGGGGCTCAACACCTCACTGTGTAATTGGTTGTTGGATTTCCTCACCGGAAGACCACAAGCAGTACGGGTCGGCACTAACACATCTAGCACCATAATTATAAACACGGGGGCCCCTCAGGGATGTGTGCTGAGCCCCCTCCTCTTCACTCTGCTGACCCACGACTGCACACCATCACACAGCTCCAATCTGTTCATCAAGTTTGCGGACGACACAACTGTGGTGGGTCTCATTAGCAACAGGGATGAGACCGACTACAGAAGCAAGGTGAGCCGCCTGGCCGCATGATGTGTTGAAAACAATCTCTCTCTGAATGTGGAGAAGACAAAGGAGATTGTTGTGGACTTCAGGAGTGAGCACACTCAGCAGGCTCCTCTGACCATCAACGGTGCGTCTGTGGAGAGAGTGAGCAGCACCAAGTTCCTGGGTGTGCATATCACTGAGGATCTCTCTTGGACGAAAAAACACCACTGCACTGGCCAAGAAATCACAGCAGCGTCTCTACTTCCTTAGTATTCCTAAACGCATAGTGAGAGCAGCAGAGAAGCATTGGTGTCTCTCTCCCCTCCCTCATTATAAAATTTTATAATTCACATTGATTAGAGTAATCGGCCTCAGATTCTCAATAATATTTTATCTTTGTTTGACTTTGGAATGAGAATAATTAACCCCTGTTTCATAGTTGGAAGTAAAGCATTAGAATTGAAACACAATTTTAATGCTTTAGATAACAAATATTATATATCCTTCCAAAAAAATTTGTAGAAGTTAGTAGTCAAAACATCTTGACCAGGAGACTTACCAAGATGCATTTTTTTAACAGCTGCTTCAATTTCCTCTAGCCTCAGGCCCTTATCATAAATTCTTTAAATTCAATACCAATGTGTGGGATAAAATCTTTAACCGTTTCCAGAAATCGCATAGCATTATTTTCAGAATATGATGAAGAGTAAATATTACTATAAAATGAATCTACTCCCTCAGATATCAATTTAGGATCCGTAATTACCGCATCATAAATAACTAAAGTATCTTCCATCCATTTTGCCCGAGACCTTACAAAAGCTCCTTGTGCTTTCATTAGACACATGATGTCTAATTTAGCTTGATGAGAGAGTAACTTTTCCACATCTGTAACCATATCTTGTGTATTACAGCAAGCATTCCTTTCTTAAATAATCCTCAACTCCTTTTGCATTAGATCCCATCTCTTTGCTTACCAAACCAAATTGAAATTCCCCTTGTTTTAAATTTAAAATACTCCCATTTAATCCCACTAAAAGTTAAAGAGAAATCATTCTCAACCTCACTAATTAGGCTTCTAATTTGACTACAATAATCTTCATGCTTTAAAAGTTCTGCATTGAACTTCCAATAGTCTTTCCTAATAGTATCTTTTGTTACTGGTGAATATTCATCAGTGATGAGCCAAAAGTCTATCCGTGACCTAGAAGATCCATTAGGTTTGACCCAAGAGAACGGACTAGTATTAGGATGCTTGACCCTCCATATGTCTATAAGAGAGTTAAATTGGCAAAATGCCTGAATAGTGCTATTGAGATGGTGACTTGTAAAACTAGAAGGAGATCTATCCATGCATTTATTAGGTACCAAGTTAAAATCATCTCCAATTAGTACCAAATTTGTATTAAATTTCGATTAAAAATGTGTAACAACCTCTGTAATATCTGATAATAAAGACTTGTATTGCCCAGCAGTATTATAGCCATACACATTCACTACGATAGCAAAAATACCTTCATTGTTAATCACAGCAGTAAGCCAATGTCCATGAGCATCAGACACAACCTTCCCAGGGCAATTGTTGAGGCATATGGCGACACCTGCTGATCAGTTCATGACTGAACAAAATTGTGTCTCCCCACTGTATTGTCCAAAAAGGTGCGCTTTCCAAGAAGCTCTTCTCTAGTATTCTCGTTGTTTCTCTGGCAGTCCTTTTATGTGTAAATTCCAGTGTCTTCTGTTGTGATCCAATTCTCCTAGATTTCAACTCTTTATTTTATTTTTTGAGATCAGAAAGCTTCCAACTCAACTGCCTTCTGTCTGTGAGCTTTCATCTCTTCCTTGACTTCAGAAATGATGCTACAGTTTTCTTCTAGTTTTCTTGTCACCTCTTCCAACTTTTCTTCCTGCTTGTCAAATCTTTTGCCGAGGGACTAAATGGCCTCGAGAATGTCAGCATTAGAAATATCTTCCTTGCAGTCAGGATGCACTTTCTTCGAAATGTGTACTTTACTGGGAGTAACAGGTAGATTCACATCACCACAATCCTCCAGGAGATGTTTATTAGTTTCAGCACATACTTCCATCTCATCCGCATAATCATGACCAAATTTGTTGCTGATCACAACTATATCCTCCACTTTTCTTCCTCTACCCGCCATCTTTGGATGACGAAAAACTAATTCGCTACAAGTCAATTAGGAAAAATTCAAAGAACACAAAGAAAAACTCAGCCAGCTGTTACACAATGCTGCTATCTAGTACGCCATCTTGGCCTCCCCGATCTGCACAACAACACGCAAAGAAATTAAAACTTACTATGTTTTCAAACCCCTTTTTTCTCTGTAAATTGAATATCTGTTAATTATTTTAGCAAGGTTTTGTATTCATAAGTCAAACGTAATTCAAAAGAAACCATCATATTTTGTAAATATAATCTTAAAATAGGTTATACTTTAAAACCCGTTCTAATATAAATATATAAATATACCCGCTCTAAACAAGAATTATAAAACACTACAAATTCTAAAGCTTTTCAAACTGATATAATTGCCTTAATATTTAACTTATTTATTTATTTATAATACATTGTTTTGTGTATGTGTGTGTGTGTTTATTGGGTAGTGGGTGTAGTGCAGTGAGAGATGAGTGTTGTGTGTCGGGGGCAAGGTATTAAAAAGACATTATATAACACATTTTTCTTTTCAGTTTTTTTTTCTTTTCAGTTCACTTTGCCCACCTAGATTTTGTGTAGATTTCAACAGAAGTTTTGTCTTTTAAAGTGGCTGAGTGTTTTCGCCAGTTTATTTGTGCACTGAAGCTGTTGGGGACGGGTGCCAGTTTCTTTTGTAACTAACTCGTTATCACCTGTTACCCTTTCAGTCGAATCACTTCGATGTTACATATGGGAACTCGCCAGAGAGACCAATCGCCTTTGAACTTCAAAGAAAAGGCCAATGAAAATTGGTGTGCACAGATTGCATCCAGGTGCACCTCATCATAAGAGGGACAACACTGCAGCCGTTGCATACATCAGCCACTAGGGTGGTCTACGCTCCCGCCGCATGTCACAACTCGCCCGCCATCTGCTCCTGTGGAGTCAGACGCAGCTGAAATCTCTGCGCGCTGTTCATATTCCAGGGATACTCATATTTTTAATAGACTATGACATTTCCATGACAAAAATATCAGGGAGTGACATTTATTTGATGTGAGGTAGTTAACCCCCTTCATAACTGGGTTGCGGTGCAGGCTGGACAGGACTAATAACACCTCATTAAAGTAGTATAGGGAGTACATAGCTTGATATGTTTTATAAGTTGTAGCCTATATCCACAACTACTGTCAAGATTTTGATGTTTTGTGCTACATGCTCTGACTGTGCTACCTCCCTGTTTATTCAGCAGCATCTTGAAATTGTCTTTTTTGTGCTTTCTTCTGACTGTTTTTGCTCCAGTGGAACCAATTTTTTGTTTATCTCGCCTAGGGCTCTAAAACCCTTCGGAATGGCACTAGTCCCAATACTTTCGGCAATATTTTATATGTGCAAACAAATTACAATAAGGGGGTTTTGCAACAAGATGGAAAAAAAATGTTAAAATAGTGAACGTACATACAAGGGACAGAGAGATGTCAGGGAAAAATAAGAGACTAAAAAGGGAAATAAAGTAAGGGATAAACCTTTAAAGTAAGAGATAAAAATGATTTCGCACTGCCTCGGCCTAGGGATTAAAAAAATAATAATAAATGTTTTCTTTTTTTTCTTTCTTTTTAAGAACTTTATTGAACAAATAATGAGGATACAACATACACACAGATTAAGCATACAATATAGAACATTAATACAGATAACCAGGGGTAAAAAAAAAAAAAAAAAAAAAAACTATATAAACACATGCAAAAATTCAGATATATGTATTGTTTTGAGAGCCATTTTGTTGGTGGAGTCTGATATTGATTTTATATACAATTCCATATCCTTAAGAAAATAACAGAAATGTGGTGTTTTATTAGATAACTTACATTTATGGATAAAGAACTTAGATAAAAGTATTAACACATTTTTTATATATATATAAAAAAAAACATTTAACATTCTTCTTGGGGATTTTAAAGAAACAGAGTAAAACATTTTCCCATCGTAAAGAGATCTCCCTTAAAATATGGTCATGATAGGATATATCCTTACTCTGACCTGAACCTCGAGTAACTTTCAGTTAAATATTTGACTTCTCTAATTTTACTCTTACTTGATGACTGTTGGCGTTGATCAAATACCATGCGTGTCTATCATGACTTAATTGTTTATTTGCGCTGATCGTGTTTTCAAAGGAAAACAAAACAGCGCGCAATTCCCCGTATTATTTCCCGCCACTCTCCAGTCCAGCGGGTGGCGCTTAAACACACACACGCGTGTCTGTTCACCAAACACCATCAAACCTCAGAGGAAGAAGATTAGTTTCACCGCGCTCTCTGTTGTTTTGGTGTGAGTCAGGTTTAATAGAAACTGTTAGAAAATGTAGTTTCTGTAAGTAGAAAAATTACGTTTTTGATTCAGGTCAATAGACACCTGTAATATCGTGACTAAGTTTTGAAGCAAGCAGGAATATCTCGAGGAGAATCATCTGCTGCTGTGAAGATGGTGTTTGTTAAAGAGGAGATCAGCAGTGAACCAGAAACATGGAGAATAAAACACGAAGAATCAGAAACCTGCAAAATAAAACACGAGAAGCCAGAAACATGGAGAATAAAACAAGAACCAGAACACTACAGAATAAAACACGAGGAACAAGGAGGTTTGTGTTTATTTTTATTTTAATGACTGTTTGTGGTACATCCACAGATTCTTAATGTAAAAGTACGATATTAACTGTACTTATGGAAAAATAACTTGGCCGATATAAAGATTGAATTGTTTAGACTGTATTTTCGCTTATTTGAAACGTAAAACTTCTTTGAATTGAGTGTTTGAGGCTGATTTTTGTTTGTTTGTTTGTTTGTGTGTGTATGTATGTGTAAAACCATATTTTAAGTACAGTCTCTATAGGACTGGGGTTATTTTCAGACCCGCTGCTGGCCAAATAGATGCCCTAAGCAGAATAGTATTGTTGTGCTCCCTCCATCAAAGAAAGAAGGAAAAAAACCACTACTATTATGGGCCAAAATAGAACTTTAATAAAAATAAAAGTAAATAATTAAATTGTATTATCTGTAAATTACGACTAAAAGTGTAACACTGTTGTTTGTCAGGAACTATTTTCAACAGAGGAACAGCATTTAATGAACTTGCTTCACACCGTGTATAACAACTCCTTTCAGGCATGATTTATTAATGATAGGACACAGTTTCTCCTACCTTATTGCTTGCATAACATCTAGAGTATTACTCCATCTGAAAATAGGTTAAAAGTGAGCTTACATATCAGTTATATAAAGCTTGAAGCACTGGTATCTCTATCGGACGATCAAGACATCGGTACTTGGTATCGGCATCAAAACCTGATAAAAAATGAAGTTTATGATACTTCAAAACTTTTTTAAAGATTAAAATTAAATGCTAACTTGCTAATACCTGCAGGTTCTCTGTAGACAGTTGTGAAATGGTGATTCCCGTATGTGTATTACGTGTGTATCAGATTTATACAGTGACGACTATGGTGTTATTTTACATTTGATAATTTTTTTTCTGTATTTGAAATTAGACTATTTTTATACTTGCTTAAAAATAAATAAATAAATAAATAAAAAGCACTGTTTATTTTCTTTGTGGATTCACTAACCTACAAAATCGCCCAAATCAAAATATGACAATGTGATATCAAGCAGCCCTAAAGTGTAAGTGTTACAAAATGACATCAGCATCTACAGGCCTGTTCAGAATTATAGTGTTTTTAGTCATTTTCATGGATCTATGTGAACAGACGTTGTTTTGACAATGGTTACATCTGTATACACATATGTTATCCTTTTATCTCGCAAATTTTCAGATTGATTTACTTCTTTATAATGATTTAATTTTAGGCCTGATGAACGTGAAAGAAGAAGGACGAGATCTGGATGAGGTGGATGAGAAAGATCAGGATCAGGATGACAATAGAGAAACATCGGTGAGTTGCAGCATCCAAATAACAGACCCCAAGAGACCTTTCAGCTGCCCTCAGTGTGGAAACACTTACAGACATAAAAGAAGCCTTAATCAACACATGAAAATTCATTGTGAAGAAAATAATTTTACACCGGAAGGATACTTTAAGGATTTGATAAGACACTCTTCAGGAAAGCCTTTTACCTGCTCTCAGTGTGGAAAAACTTTCAAGCAGAAAGGACAATTTATGAAACACATGAGAATTCATGGCGAGGAAAAGCCATTCAACTGCTCTCAGTGTGGAAAAACCTTCACGTGTAAAAAAAATCTTAAGGATCACTTGTTAATTCATGCTGGAATAAAGCCTTTCAGCTGCTCTCAGTGCGGAAAGAGTTTCACACAGAAAGTACACCTTGAGAATCATCTGGTAACTCACTCTTCGGAAAAGCCTTTCAGCTGCTCTCAGTGTGGGAAGTCTTTCACTCGTAAAGCAAGCTTCAAGAAGCACATGTTAAGTCATGCTGGAATAAAGCCTTTCAGCTGCTCTCAGTGTGGAAAGAGTTTCGTATGTAAAGAAATCCTGAGGAATCACCTGATTATTCATACTAAGACAAAGCCTTTCGTCTGCTCTCAGTGTGGGAAGAGTTTCACACAGAAAGGACACCTTAATGATCATTTGTTAATTCACTCTTCAGAAAACCCTTTCACCTGTTCTCAGTGTGGGAAGAGTTTCAAATGTAAAGGATACCTTAAGACTCACTTGTTAATTCATGCTGAAAAAAAGCCTTTCACCTGCTCTCAGTGTGGAAAGGGTTTCATATGTAGAGGAATCCTGAGGAATCACATGGTAGTTCATTCTGGGATAAAGCCTTTCAGCTGCTCTCAGTGTGGAAAGACTTTTACACAGAAAGGGCACCTTAAGGTTCACGCTGCCAGAACACATTTATGTTTGAACAAGTGAATTTTGAAGTATGTATGTAGTATGCTCCTTTTCACAAAGCGTGAAATCAGTCTCTGATGAGTGTGTATGTGAACTTTAAATTCAAAATACTATAGATATTTCTTTTTTATAGCGTGTTGAAATTGCCACTTTTAGAATACACTTTATGTATTACACAGATGGGAGAACAGAGCAACTCATGGTGCCATCGCATGCTATTACAAACTTTATAAGCCATATAATATATGTTAAGCTCTCTGAACAATTTACTTTCTTGTTCACACCAGATTTGAATTCCTTAATAAATTAAGCAAACTGCAGGTGATGGCTTTCTGATTCTCAGACAAAGTATATATTTTTTTGTTTTCATCGTGAGTCTTCACATACAAAATCATTTTGCTTCATGATATAAATTATATCCTTGTTCTTTCTTATGAGTTTCATATTATGTATAATTGTCCTATAATACATGCGTGCCACCTGTAGTTTGGTTACTCTCACATGACGGACTGTTCTTGTGCTCTTCTCCGTTACTGAGAGCAATTTCTGTTTTACAATTTACCATGCAGCTCTTATTTTGCCTAATAAATTACATTTACTGCACACATGAATGAGACTGCTGTTTATCTGATATTAACCCTTATTTTAGTTTGTATTGTTTTAAAGATGTATTGTTGTTTTAAATGTAATTTTTTTGGTGATTTCTCATTGATATCCTCAATGGTTAGAAGGGTCTATTACAGTGTGGGGGTTATATAGTGTTATGACACACTATACACGAGGACATGGAGAAAATCACTGGCAACAGAGACAACAAATTTACAGTGTGCCAGAGGTGTTCTTCAACACTATTAAAGAGTAAGTTCAACAATTTTCAAGCCATTTTGTATTGTTACAATGTTGGTAACATAAG
>JAUMHE010000044.1:1081670-1095239 GCA_032359235.1 Enteromius mattozi | reverse complement strand
TTCGACCATTTGCTCTGGTATCGTTTACTCTTCTGTCTCTGCCTCTTATAACGCTGTTTGCCGGTCCTGACGTTGTTTTGTATGACCCTGAGCTGGAATAAATTCCCTTTTGCACATGAACTCGCATGCTTCACGTACTCTCTATTCATGACAGTCATGAACACATTTTAAACACTTATAAAATTTGCTGTGCAGTAAAATTCCCTTTAAAGAAAGACTTTTCATGACATGAAAAAAGTGCCTAGCACCTAAAAGTTTCCTTAGTGTGCAGCCATAATCAAAAGTGCAAATAGACAAAATAATTAGTTTAAGCATGATATAGAAAACTACACAACCTATTTTAGCATACTACATACTAATAACAGCCTAATTTGCATGCATCAGCAAGTCACTCTCAAAATTGGGGTATTAAAATTGCTTTTGATTGTGCGTCAAGTCAAGTCACCATTATTTATATAATGTTTTTACAATGCAAATTGTGTCAAAGCAGTTTTATAGTATCTAACTCGGAAACAGTGCGTCTTACACTGGCCGGATGATACCAGCAGTTTAATTCTAGTCTGCAACAAAGACAGATTGTGCAGAGGCCATCTAGATGCATGAGCGCCTTTTACTTTCAGTTTTCCATCTAACGAATTCTCTCTGAGGTGCTGAGTGTCCATTCTACAATACAAGACATTAATTTTGTCTCTGCAAAATGTCTGCAACAAATCTTCCTTTAATATTTCTTATGGGCCAGTGAGGATTTTTTTTTTCTACCCGCAGGAGTAAATTTATAGAAATAAAAAAATAGTCTTGCTAAAACCCCTGCACATGTGGCTGCAGCCTAGGCAAGCCTGTGCCTGGTATCACCCTTATAGTTTATCGTAAACAGCTGATCCAGTCAGTTTCCAGACGGTGAACTGCTGCCCTCAGGAACAACCACAATACATCCCTGACAACACAGACCATCAGGGCCGGATTAACATGGCCAGGGGCCCCTAGGCTACAGGTTGCTGTAGAAACACACTGGGAAAATGCTTTGTATGAGGAAAGACACTCAATACTCTGCGATTACACTAACAAACATGAACAATTTTTAAAGGCGAGACAAGAGGGTTAACAAGGGGTGGAGTTGATCAATTGTCATAGAAACTAACAAGGTGGTACAGACTGAACAAGGGAAACACTGAAACGGTGGGGAACACTACATAATAAGAGTCCTTAAAGTATAATACAGAAACACAGACAGGGGTGACACACATAACAGTTCAGGGTGAAGTGCCCTCTGGTGGAGCTTGAAGGCACTCTGGCTGGTGATCATGACACTGGATGTGCAAAAACAATATAAAATACTGTAATGTTTGCAGGAGTGGACACACACACAAACGTGAAGTATACTTTGGGCTTAGGAAAACAGTAGTAGCCCTAGTGACCAGTGACCAAAATAAATAAATAATTAAATACAAACATTTAGTAAGAGGCGTAATGTTCCAGAAAGAATGGTGGAATGTATTAATGTTTCAATCTGCTGAATCATTAATGTCCGAATCTACTGATGTGCTATAAAGTGTTGTGAGATGATCTCCTGTCATTGTGTAGAGAAACAAGAGCAGTTTATAAATGAAGTTTGAGTTTAAGTATCCTGTTTGTGATTTGATTTATTGTGACGATGCTTTGATAGATTTACAGGAGCCAATATGTAATGATTATTTCACCACTAGAGGTCGATATGCTCTGTGGTGAGTAGATGTAGGTCATGAGTATGATGCATGAGTATATTACTAAAATAATACAGCAAACATGACAATGGTCACGAACCAAGCTGATAGACACAAACAAGCACTTATTTTATAATCTCTAAACACTAAAAATAACCTGTCCAATTCATCCAGCATAATACAGGCAAATACAAATGACATCATAATGATTCCCAGTGCTTCTCATTTTGTAGTTGGTACAATGCACTGCTATAGCTCAGAGCTGGTCATGAGCTTTTTCATTTTCCTTCAGTTTGAGGGTCATTCTGCAGAAACACATCCTTACAAAACATCCAGCCTCCTCTCTGTTCTCAGACTGCTGAGGAAGTGCCCTCTGATGTGGCTTTCAGCTGAATGACGGCGAGCACCTCAACTGATGCTGGAAGGCACGTGACAATGACAAGTAATTGAAAGTGACCCAGTGTGTGGCCATGTGTGGTGTTCCATACTCAGAATATGTGTTCTGCATTCATCCCAGTAGTGAACACACACACACACTGTGAACGCACACCTGGTGTAGTGGCCTTTTTGTTGCAGTTAGGGCTATGGTGTTGACATTTATTTAGCTCTTACAAGTAGTTAAGTTGAAGATCTTTTGTGGCTTCTGATCTCATGCAGTTTACCGAAACAACTTGACCTGATTGTTTTCAAAGGTTTGTACTTCTGAAATATGGCATGGAAATATTTCCTAAACTTTTGAAGGGTTCTGTAACTATAGATATACAGAAGAAGAGTCTTACTGGTTTCTCCATGCAGTCAACTTTACCCAAACATGTGCTGTATAATATGTGCTGTCCTCTGCTGATACTATACAAAGATTAAGACTTTCCAGTGTTGTATACTTAGCAGTGGCATAAACAAACATCTGCTGGGACAGGATCCATCCGTCTGTCAGTCTTTCCATCCATCCATCCATATCTACATATCTCAACCTGCCTATATCAGCTTCTCATGACAGAGTTGGCAACACTGGATGCATTTCATTTATACCATATTTTACATGTAATACCTTTAGCAGATGCTTTTATCCAACATGACTTACAATTGAGGAATGCAAGTGATTCATCATAAAGAGTCAAATAAACACAGGAAGTGATCCTAATAGTTTTAGGTATTGTTGAGATTAGCAACTCTTGCAAGTGACAATCATTCATTATGTGTGGCATTCACTCAGCTGAGACTTTCTCAGTCTCATCAATCAATCAATCAATCACTTTTATTTATATAGCGCTTTTAACAATACAGATTGTAGCAAAGCACTGAACATTATCAAATAGGAAAATAGAATGATGGTAATTCAAAAGGTAAAACACGTCCATTTTCAGAAGCTGTAAACGAAAGTAAGAGCACCCACAGACAAGGCTGTAATAATAGGATATTGGTGAAACAAATTTAGCAAACACTTCAGTGACTAATGATCACACTTGTACCACAAGTTGAAAACTGTAACCATATTCAACCTTTCCTTTAGCTCTGTACTTTGTATGTAGATAATACAAATTCAGTTCTTTCAAATGAATAATGACCGCAACACAAGACTTTTTTAATTAGTCTATTTATTGATAGACATTGTACATTTTGTAATACATTCAACAATTTATAAATTTATAATTCATTTCTTACCACTGAACATAAAATAAATGTATTAATACAGTAACGACAGCAAAGTGAATAAATAACAAATAAGTAGCGAATGGCCTCCGTCAATCATTTTATGCATTTAAGAAGAAAAACACACTTTTCTGAAAATCTGAGATAATGCCATGTAATACTCAAAGTACTGACTGTACGAGTTCATTAAACACAAAGAGTGATTGGATCTCTAAAATAAATATATATATATATATATATGTTATTTGTAAACATATAAATGTAATTGCTGCATTTTTAATAGCAATTTAGGAGATCAAGCATCAAAACCAAGTAAGTAATCTAAACTTTTCAAAGGAGCTTTGAAGCAGAATTTGCTCTCCTGTTCTGTCAAACTCTTCTGGATGTGATGTTATAAATCAGCACAGTAACTGTAGCCACACCCACCAGAACCGAGATGACCAATCGTATCACAGCTTAAGTTGGACCGTAGACACAGTCTAAATAAGAAAGACATTTTATTGATTTTTTTTTAATAAAAAAAAAAAATTAAATAATACAATAAAAATTACAAAAGTATGTCAGGGTTAGGAAGTGAGAATTTGGTTGTTATTCCATACCAGTTCCATAAACAAAGAAAAAAAAAAACTGGAAGTGAATAATTTGACTTTCTGTCAGTGATTTATGACTTTCAGTTCTGTTAACAGTTCTCATCATGTCCGGTGTCTTTCTGATGTGGACACTGTATGAATGTCACAGCCAGCATAGACTGCTCTGTCAGGTTCAAGACTCAGTCCTCCGTAAATGCGCTGAACACACTCTAATATTTGTGTTGAACTGTTCTGGAACAGTGTTGTGAATACAACACGACCACTGATTTCTAGTTATGTCCTCTTTTGGAAGCACGAAGTAGTTTGACTTTCACAACAACACACAGCATCTCCAGAACATGGCGCCTGCAGCAACACTACAGCGAGAATAATAGCTCCACCTTCTTCCGTTGCGTAAACTGTAACGATCAGCTGGATGTGCCAGCACAACTCTGGATGGCACTCCAGCTCCCCCCGGATTGTGTATGTGTTTGTGTATGTTTTCTCCATGGACTAATCACCTGTTAATCATGTTCTCCACCCACTTCATGTGTTCCCATGGTTACTGATATGTTCTCCACCCACCTCATGTGTTCCCATGGTTACTGATATGTTCTCCGCCCTCTCTGTGTCATTACCTCCTGTTTAAATACTCCAGACTTTCTCTCATTCCCCGCTGATCATTGTACGTGGCTCGTCCCGTCTCTGTAAGCGTTTCTCCCCTCTGTTTTGCCTCTGTTTGTTGACTGACTCCCCATTGCCGACGTTGTCTGTTTTAGACCACTCCGCTTGCTTGACCCCTCCCTGGATTCTGTACGCTCCTTGATCGACCCCCCGCCTGTATTTTGGATTGTCTTTGCCTTGTGATTTTGTCATTAAATACTTGCGAATGGATTCGACTGCCTCTGCCTTCATTCATGACATAATGAATGAACCGTCAACGAGGGTTCAGCGACTGCTTTGTTTCTCCGGAGCTCAGAGACTTTTCTATGCCTCGCGGGCAGGATTATAAACAGTCTGCTATGTGGGAGGATCTACCCAGCCTACTGCACCCTGACTCCGTACAGCCAGGCCAGACCCCGTCGGTTCCAGTAATGCTGCCAGGTTTGCTATCTTCTGTCTCTGCGGTCCAGTCAGTACCAGTTTTGCAGCCTGGAGAGCTGCTTTCAGCAGACCCCATCTCTAACTCGCCTATAACGGGTCCCAGCCCCATTTCACAGTGTGGCAAGCCGTGTCAAGTCCAGTCAGTCCCGGTTCTGAAACCACAGGAAATGGTAGCAACCCCGTTACGCGGCGACAGGGGCCGCTTTCCGCCAAGCTGATTCCGGTAAGACAGCCACAGGTGCGGTTCCATGTCCAGTCGGTACCGGTTTTCCAGCCCGAGGAGCCGTCACCCGTATTAGCGATCCCTGAAATGCTAGTGACGGCTGCGGACCTCACGTTACAGCGAGAGGGGCTGTGTGGTGTCAGGTCAGTCCCGGTTGCACAGTCTGATGAGCTGTTGCCGGTCCTAGCGGTACCAAAGCCGCAGTTAACGGGTCCCACTCCCGTTACGGTACGAGGAGCCGTGTATTGCCAAGTCGGTCCCAGTTACACAGCCTGACAAGCTGCAGAAGGTCCTCGCGGTTCCTAGCCCGCACATAATGGGTCCCACTCCCGTTGCACGGTACGAGGAGCCGTGTCCAGTCATGATGGTTTGCGATTTGGGTTTCATGTGGCCAGATCCGCCAGATCCCATCTGTGATCCCGATCCAGGGTGGCCGGATCCGCCGGACCCGGTCTGTGATCCGGACCCCTGGCGGCCAGATCCGCCTGCGCCAGCGGGTGAGGAGCCGTGTTATGTCCTGTTGGTCCCGGTTTCACAGCTAGGAGAGCTGTCAGAAATCCTCGCGGTTCCCAGTCCGCATCTGTTGGGTCCTAGCCCCGAATCACAGTCCGAGGAACCGTCAGAAACGTTGGTCTCGACCCCTGAGGTTCCGCCAGTGGCTGCACACCCTCTGGAGAGGTCAGTTAACTCTCCAGAGGTCCCGCTGGTGGATGCACAACCCTCAGACCCAGTTCCCCAAGCCTCAGGGCTTTTGCACTGTCCGGTCCCGTCTACGGAGGGTCTATCAGTGGCTGCACAACTCCCGAGGATGTTGACTCCGGTCATGGAATCCCCAGGGGCTCCGCTGATGGCTGCTCGGGCTCCGAGTCGGGCCGGTAAGACCCTTAATGTCTCTCTGCTCCTCTGTGCAGCTTGGTCCTCCGAACGCCCAAATGGGGTTCTCCGCCACCTGATCCTCCCTGGTGGATGTCTCTGCCGCCTGGTCCTCCCTGCATGGTGTTTCATTACAAGTCTCCACCCTCTGACCTAGTTTTGATTGTATAAAGCCTCCTTATGTTTAAGTGTTTGTCACGGATCATTGGTTCATTGTTTTGCTGTCAACCCTAGTGTGTTCATTCGTGTTTCTCGTGCCCTGAGTTTATCTTCTGGATTTACCGTTGTCGATCTTTGCCCGTATCTGGATTATTGCCTTAGCCTTGCCCCTCGGACTCTGTTTACTCCTCGCCCGACCAACGCCTGGACTCCGACTACTCTCTTGCTCTGCCTCCTCCATTCCCGTCTGCCGGTAACTATCCTTAAGCCTGTCTGTTCAGCTCGTTGTGTCTAATAAACAGTTTGCACATGAACCCGTACGTCTCCACGTCCTTCACTAGTGACATAAACATTTTGGCGGCATTTAAAAATAAACCCACTCTGTGACGTAGAGAAGTAGGGGCGTGTCTATGCACTAACAACTTGTAACACTCCAAAGAGTATTGCGACTAGAATCATCTTCAATTGTCTAGAAACCAACAGACAATCTGGGAAGGAAACAAATAATTGTTTATACTTACAAATACAAGAACTATCCTCTGTCTGACAGAAATCAGAGATGTTGAGATGCTTGGATCGGTGACTGATGGGATTGTTGAGCACACAGCTGTAGGTGTTGTTATCCTCATATTCCACCTCCAGATGTAGAGAGATGCTGGTGTTGAGCTCCGGGACGCTGATGGAGGAGAGTAAACTGTTTTCCTTGAACCAGGACAGAGTCACCTGTGTCACATTCACCACTGAACACAGCAGCACACATCTGGAGCTTGGTGATCTTTCAGACGATGAGGGATTTGATGGAGAGTAGCTGCTGATGACAGGAATAGAAAGAGAAGCTAGAAAACATGAGAGAGTGATCAAAAGGTGCAGTGTTTGTCTGTGATTGAAGATTGTGATCATTTAGTGAGTCTATCTGTTTACTGCTTTCTCAGGATTTAGAATAGATGCACATATCTAAAAAAAAAAAAAAAACTCATACATTTTAAAATGAGACTGAGAAGAAATGAAATGCAGGCGAGGGTGAAGTAACATGAGCCAGGAATGGAGTTCACTTGAACTCTAATTTAGACAAAGAGTAATTTATTAGTAAAAATAAACAATAGTGGCTCATCTTACTCTTTCTTAAACATATAAACACATTTGCAGGTTTTTAGTGCAATAGTTTAATACTATTTAAGAAGAACAGGACAAATGACAGTGTGATTCTCTGCTTACTGTAGACAGTAACGTTGAAAGTCTTGACTGAGACTCTGTTTTCAGTGACGATTTCTATTTTATAAGGTCCAGAGTGCTCTGTGCTGGTGTTTGTGATGGTGAGCGATCCGGTCTGATTGTCCAGGTGCAGTCTGTCTCTGAATCTCCCATCAACACCGTCATGAAAGATCTCATTGTGTGCTCTGTTGATTTTAGCTATGTGCGTGTCTCTAGGTCCAAATGTCCGGAGAATCAGATCATCACCCTGTATTTCAGGCAGATCAGTGTGTAGAGTGACAGAATCTCCCCCATCACTTCTGCCGTCTTCATTTCATCCGTCTCAACAACAAACACACCTAGAGAGCACACAGGAACATGTAGTATAATTAGTTTTAGTTATTATACAGTAATTTTGGAGTTATCACTGTGTAATTATTTAGTTATTTATAATTTTAGTTTTTTTCATTTTAGTCGTTACTGAACTAATCAATGATTAATACTACTAATAACCAGTGCAATAACTGAACTAAAAACATAACTTACCAACCAGGAACCACAAAAACAGACATATAAAAACAAATGTGTGAGACATTTTCTTCACCAAGATAATAACACTCCTTGAGTGTGAAATGCAGCTCTGTGAGGTTAATGCAGTTAACACATCTCTCTAAATAAGCGGAGGTGTGCTTCCTTGTTTGGTAGTGAGGTTTTGTTTAGTGAGATTATGTATAGTGTGTAGACATGAAGTACTCTCAGTGAGTGTTTCACCCTTTTAACCACCTTCTGTGACAAACAGGACCCCTTCAAAAATGCATGCTTCACAAGAAGTAACATTACATAATCATTCTGGGCTGTGTTTCCCAAAAGTTGATCATGTCTCACCATTGGTGCCAATGCATCTACGATCTATTTAAATGTACAATGCTTTTGGGAAATGCAGCCAAATCATGTGCAGTCTCTGACTGCTTGCATCCTTCAGTAAAATACGGGTGCTCACATTAACAATAGAAGTCTAGCAAACACAATTGCCACTGAATACTTAGTTCCCTATGATTTCTCACCGTCACTCTGAAACTCTCTGGTCTTTTTATCAATTCATTTCTGCCCTCTGGAGCACAATAATGGAAGTTTCAAATTAGAACATCTATCTATCTACGTTCAGGTTAGAAAAATTTTTCCAGCTGAAGTAAAGGCTTAACATTATTTCTTTAAATAAAAGAATAACGACAGTGGGGTGCGGTAGCTTAAATTTCAATAATATTTAGCCTAAATTCAAAGAAAATATGTAGTTTATGTATTAGTATTATGCAATTAAAATGTTAATTAAAATTTGTGCTGGTTTATATTTGTGTCAGATTTCATCTTCAGAAAACAGAAGAGTCTTTGCTCAATACTTAATAATCATCCAAAAGTGGGGGAAAATGTAAGCAAATATTCAAAGAGGTTAAGGTACTCCTCTTGTCACAGTCAGAGGCTGTCATGCCCTGAGCAGCCACCAGAGGGCTCGTTTTTGTAGTTTTTGTTGTGTGTTCTGGACTGCGTTTCCCATACCTTCGTGCACCCCTGATTGTCTCATAGTCACCAGCTGTTTATTGGTTTGATCACTTCCACCTGTCAGTAATTAATCCATTAGCCCTACTCCATATATACTGTGTTCAGTTTGAATTTTGCTGCTGTATTGTTGTCTGTGTAATCTGTGTTCTGCTTCTGACATAAACTCTGAGATTTTTGATGGTGTTTGAAGTTTATTAAATACTACTGCCAATGGATCTCTTGTTCTGTGATTCTGTTTTCACTTTCGTTTTGTGGTTTAGCTATTGTGGGATTAAATTGACATTCTCCTCAAACAGACCATTAACAACTAACTTTTTTTTTTCTTTTTTCTTTTTTTGTATATCAGTCTGAGTGATTATGATTATCAAAATCTGAAGTAGTTCTTTTGTTCTCAAATGTTTTTTCTTCTTTACGGGATTATTTACTAACTTAAACTGGATTCATATTAATATTGTTTATTTTCAACTAAATGCTTGTTTAAAACATGTTGGGTTTTCATTATCAAGTGTTATTGTTTCAAGAGGATATATTATGTAGTAGGAATAAGTGAAGACCGGTGTTGTGATTGGTTGCGCGTGCAGCGGCGCGCCACCGCTTGACTAGCTACAGCGAGTTCCCGCGATGAGCTTCATTCACGGAAACGGTGAAGAAGCATCGCGTGTCAGTGTGTTAATTATATCCTCCTTTACATGTATACACGATATAAAAACGCTATCATTGTTTCATTAAGTAACGATTGTTCATTAACTGTTGTTGTTATTAGTGTTTTGTCTGTATTTCCGTATTATACGTGCATGTATCTCTGCATGCCATTTGCGTGGTTGGTTAAAGCACATGGTTAACACACACACACACACACACAAAATGCTGTAATTAGCACGTTATCATACATGGTGAGGACGATGAAAGTGTCGGGTATATGCAATGTTACAGTATATTTCATGTTGTTAGGTATAAGGATTCTATTCATCAAGTGTGAATCTGCTAGTAACACAGGGATGTATGCGTGGCAGAGTGACATTATACGAGTTAATATTGGTGTTATTGATATGGCATTCGGGTTTGTGCTTCAATTGTGCACTAATGTGAAAGTGTATATTCTGTTACTGATCTTGAATTCATTCATGTAAAGGAAACGGTACTTCATACACATTTCAGCTCATTCAGTCAAATGAGGATTAATTGCAGTGAAACTTTAAGTCCTATTAAGTGAAACTATCCGAAAACTGAAAGTGCATCCCATAATATAAAACGCAGCCGTCTCTTTGGGAAAAGGTGGATGCTGAAGAGTGAGCGGAGGGGGAGGAATGCGGAACAAGAAGTAGTGTATATCGGCGCGTGACGCTGTTGTGGACAGCACTATTATTCGGCTCAGGAGGAACGACAATCATTCAGCATCTAAAACAGATTTATCCGGGCTGTAAGATCATACTGAAGCATGTTTCACGGAGCTCTCCAGAGAAATGAACACCACTGTTTTACTCTCGGTCTTCCTGGTGTTTCTGGACGGTGAGTGACACTTAATCTCAAACAATTTCACAGGCTGCCCATTCTGTGAAGCTGCAAACCTATGAACGCTTGGAACGCTTGAACAGACTTGGCTAAAGTTAGTTTCACATTCACACATTAGGACTTTTTTCTCAAAAGTGCATCAATGTGCGTTTTGGACATATATATATATAACAAAACAAAAAGGTTAAAGGTTAAAATTGTAGCTGTAAAAAACAAACAGACATGTGTTTTAATTACATTATTAGACCAATCCTAAAAGCTACTGAACTTTGAGGGTGACAGTTGTCTTTCGAAAATTAGGAGCAGGTTGTGTAAAACATTTTCCAACATTTACCATATTTGACAAATCAGTTTATATGTAGGCTATTTTTAAAGCTTTTAATGAAGGTGACCAGCCTAGATCTAAGCAAAGGTGAAAGTTGGAAGTTACAAGCTTGAATGTGTCATTGATTCGGTTCCCTCATTAAAAAGGGAACAGAACTTCATTGTCTGTACTGTAGTGTGTGTGTAAAGCCTTAGGCTTTAGTTTTCAACCTGTCAGGCTAAAAAAAAGATAATCGTGTTTCTTTTCTGGGAGGTTATTTATTGCAGTTTTTTCTATCAGACTGTGCATGCAGTCTTTCAAATATACTTGACCTGTAATAATTTGCGTAGTTGAAGTAAAAGAATGAATGTTGGATCTGCTTAATGATGTCGGGCTAATAAAGAACTGTTCTTGTTCACAGGTGTGTTTGCCGAGTCAGCTGAAAGAAAGGATGTGTCTGCTTTGGAGGGAGATTCTGTTACTTTACACACTAACGTTACTGAAATAGGCAAGGTTGATCTGATGATGTGGATGTATGGATCTCAGCGGACTATAATTGCTAAACTTAATGGAAAAAGTCAGCTGATTTCGCTGTATGATGTTGATGATGGGAGATTCGCAGACAGACTGCAGCTGGACAATCAGACGGGATCTCTGAGCATCAGTGACATCAGGACCAAACACTCTGGAGATTACCAGCTGAAGATCATCAGCAGCGAGACCTCATACAGGACGTTCATTCTGTCCGTTCACGGTGAGCAGTCTCTGTACAAACACGCAGAACTACCCTGACAGATAAAAATGTGTGATTTCCTTAACTAAAAGGAATCACTGTTTTATGCTTAATATGACACAATTCATATAACTGAACAATTTATTACTGTTTTAATGTATATATAATATGTTATTCCATTTCAATCAATAGTATCATTAGCTTTAATTATATATATATATATATGTTAACCCACATGTGTATGTGTCTATGTGTCCTACGATATGACAGCAAAAATGTAAAAATAAACAAATAAATAAAATAGCCTCTAACACTGAAGATAAACCTCTCTTGTAACTCTAACTTCTACATTTTTGCTGTCAGAGGACACAGTGCAACTTTCATTTGTCAACTACCCATATATATTCATAGTAAATGGACTTTCATTTAATTTGATCAAGCAGTGAAATCTCAAAAATGGTTCCCGTTTGCTCTACAGATGTGTTTTTTGCTGGTATGACAAACACTAAAGAGGGAGCATCTGTTACTCTACAGACTGGTGTTACTGAACTCCAGAAACACGATGTGATTCTGTGGATGTTCGGACCTTCGAGGCCAGACACTTTCATGGCTGAAATCAACATACGACGCCATAAGATCTCATACAGCGGTGATGGGAGATTGAGAGACCGACTACGGCTGGACGATCAGACTGGATCTCTGACCATCACAAACAGCAGAACCACAGACACAGGAGTTTATCAACTACAGATCACTAACAGCAAAGAGACCTCCTACAAGAGATACAATCTTTATGTCAGTGAGTACATTTACATTTTAATAAACCTTTTGGTATAAGAACTGCACACTATGAATCATTAGGTATGCATTAGTAAATAGGCAGTTCATTCTTTATAAGCATTGTTCTTAAAGTTAATAGTCCTAAGTAAGCAGTTTGTAAATAGATCTGTAAATGGCTTGTTCTTGATTTATAAGCGTATATATCACAAAGGAGACAGAACTCAGAAAATGAAACTGTACGGCTGGCAACTACTAAATGTTTTATAGCTACCTTACGTAATCATGAATAACAGCAGGAACGTGTGAATAAAGCATTTATTAACACACTGAGCAGCTATCATCATGTGTGTAAATAATATTTACAAATGTACATTTAAATAGTTTATGAATCATTTACTTAGACTTTCTAAATGATATTATCAACCACTGACAACTCCTAAATAACTGGTTTGTAAATAATGTAATATTTTATAAATTATAAATTAATTGTTAATAAAGTATGAAAATAAAATACAAATATTAAACATTCTATATATTCTCAAGAACAATGCATTTATAGCTTGTACACTTGTAACTGCTTACTAATGCTTATTAATTTTGGATCAATGCTTTATAAAAGATAAATAGATTATTTACTAGTGCTTAACTAATGATTCATAGTGTGCCGTTATTATAAAGTGTTTTACTAACACTTCTTTTTGTGTTAGTTCTATAGTAATGTTATTCTAGAACGTGCAAAGAGATTTTAATGTTTATGATGTTTGTATTTGTGACCTTTTTTGTGGGAAATAGCTTGAAAGTGTTGTCAGGATTAGCTTAACAATGTTAAACTAGACTAACACAGTTGACTGTCTGTCTCTAGCTGCTGCTGAACCAGGTCTGTCTTCAGTTGTAGTAGCACTGATCTGTGTTTGTGTGCTGCTCGGTGCAGCTGCGGTAATCACTGGTGTGTGTTATTATCGCCGCAAGTACTCCAGACTAAAGCGTAAGTATCACAAAATCAAGTCCCCTACACTTTATCTATTGAGGGATTAGAGGGAAATACAGGTGCTGGTCATATAATTACAATATCTTCAAAAATTGATTTATTTCACTAATTCTATTCAAGAAGAGAAACTTGTATAAATATATACATTTATTCCACACAGACTGATATATTTCAAGTGTTTATTTCTTTTAATTTTGATGATTATAACTGACAACTAATGAAAACC
>JAUMHE010000044.1:1031962-1043776 GCA_032359235.1 Enteromius mattozi | reverse complement strand
ACCCTAATCAGACATGCCTGTCTGTAATTATCAAGTGCTCCTTGAGATCCTAATTAGCTGGTTCAGGTGTGTTTGGTGAGGGTTGGAGCTGAACTCTGCAGGAAAGTCGATCTCCAGGACCAGGGTTGAGCACCCCTGATCTACAGAGTCAAATCATATACAGACACACATCAACATTGTGACCAGCTGACTGTAAATGATCACTTATATGTTTTTTTGGATACCTCAGTATCTCCAGCTGACAGTTTGGACTCTTCAGTCCATCAGAAATAAACTTTACACCAGAGTCCCGGAGGTCATTGTTACTTAGATCCAGCTCTCTCAGGGCACAGTTTGAGGACTGTAGAACTGATGACACAATTTCACAATGCTGATCTGAGAGATTACATCCAAAAAATCTAGAAGAGATGAAATACAAAAAACCCCCAAAACTAAATCATAAAATCAAATGCAGAGATTTGCCAGTTTTCTCCAGTGAGGATGACATGATCTGAACATTGAATCACAATAAGATGAGCTCCTGATAGTAAGGTAATCTGATCAGTCGATCATTCCAATTTATTCATATCTGATATCAGATAAACTCTTGATTGTTTCTTCAGATAATAATAATTAAAAATTTACCAAAAATGGAGTAATATGTTCTCTCCAGACAGCTGTGCATTTATTGCAGTTTTACATTTTTCTCACTAGATGAAATCCGTACTGCTAAATTGTTAATTTGCTAAGTTTTTTTAGTCTGCAGCAAGCAGCTTGTTCAAAGGCAACGCCCCAGGTAATCGGCAAGGGCATGGCTAGCTTGGTGATGGTGGAACATCATGTTTGGCTTAATTCAATGGAGATCAAGTACGCAGACAGGATCACCTTGTTTGGCCCTGCTGTGGATGGATTTGCTGAACGTTTCATGGTGGCACAGAGGTCATCAGGGCTTTGCATCCCTTCATGTTAAAGCACTAAAATTCTCATTAAAAAAAATCTAAAAATCTCATGAAAATTACATACAACTCATATGCTATCTTAATGCATGTTTATTATTTTGATATTTTGTGTTTAGAGATTTTTATCTGGGTTTGTTTTGGAAAGACAAAAATGTGGAAATGTATTTGCTTACCTCTGCGCACCCTGTTCAAGCATACAGGGTATGTCATCAGCGCTTTTACATATGCTATGCAGGCAAGAATGGCAGGGAAATGTCAACAACCTGACCTTCCTTCCTGGTATTGCAGTACCTTTGCTAACTGTACTATAAAGTTTTCTCACCAGTGAATGACACATCATGTTTAGTTGTTATGTTGTCTCTGGTCATTTGGTCTGTGTACATATATGCATTCAGGAGGCGTGACTTTGGACATCAATTTGCAAGGAGGGTGGGATGTTAACATTTTCCTAGACCTTCTACTTCACCTTTAATAGTCACTGTCACGTTTGTCAGCTGGAGTGCCCACAAACTCCCGCAAAGGGCACTCCACCCCGGACTGTGTCTGTGTATCCCTGTCATAATTTAGAACTTTTATTGAATAGTGTGTCTACCATCGTTTCTGTGTTGCTCTGCCCCCTTGTTTATTCCATTAGTGACTGATTAACCCCTCCCCTTCGTCATTTCATTATCTCGTGTACTTAAAGCCCCATTTATGATTTATTCCCCACCAAGTATTGAGTTTAGCCCCGTACAAAGCACTTCCCTGTGTTTCATAGTCTAGTCTTGGTTCCTGTGTTTGATTTTTCCCATGTACCGACCTTTTCTTGCCTCTGGACTATTGCTCTGTTTTGCCCCTAGGATACTGTTTGGCAATCGACTGACCCTTGCTATCCCTCTGGACTATTCTTGTACTTTTGCCTCCACCATTGCTGTTTGCTGTTTTCCCAACCCTACCTCCATAAAACCAGCTACTTCCAGCTAAAACCAGCCAACCAGCCTAAGCTGGTTTTAGCTGTTTTTTTCAGCAGGGCTGTTTGACCACGATCTTGAATAAAGCTTGCAGATGGATCCGCACGCCCCTGTCTCTTTCGTTACAGTCACATTTTCTTCATTTGGGTCTTCCATAGTTTTAGTTTCCTTTTAGTCAATGAAAAGTTATTGCACTTTTGGAGAAAATCTCTCATTTAGGAAAAATTATTTTATAGGTTCTAGATTAATTATTAAACATAATACTTTAGTTAATGGTTAAACACTCACAGAGCTTTTCTGCAGTTGATCACAGCTGGTATCAATCTTTTTCTCCCCTCATTTGATGTCTTGTATTTCTTTAGGTTTAACTCATCCAGCACCTCCTCTGACATCTGCAGCATGTATGTGATTGTTGAGCAGTGAGCAGGAAAAAGTTTCTTCTCTGAGTGTTTGTCTGATTTCACAAAATCCAGAATCTCTCTGAACAGAGTCTGATCTTTCACTTCCAGCAGACAAAGGAACAGATTGATGGACCTTTCAGGGGAGAGATTATAATTTGCTTTGATCATCGCTTTAATGTATTGTGTGGTTTCTCTGATGTTCTCTGAGCTGTTTTCTGTGTGTTTCAGTAGATCCTGTAAGAGCCTCTGATTGGATTCCAGTGAGACACCCAGCAGGAAGCGTAAAAACAGATCTAGCTGTCCATTCTTACTGTAACGGGCACTATCTACTGCTGAGGTTAGTAGATCAAAAAGAGAGTCTTTATCAAATCTGTAAAATCTTAATTCATCTAATGGCTCCCAGTTCTCTGTTAGATAGCAGTGAAGCACATAGAAAGCAGCCAGAAACTCCTGAATGCTCAGATGAATGAAGCTGTAGACTTTTCTCTGATGAATTACAGATTCCTCCTTAAAGATCTCAGTGCAAATTCCAGAATACACTGAGGCATCAGAGGCATCTATACCGCTCTCAATCAGGTCTTCTTCATAGAACATCACATTGCCCTTCATCAGCTGTTTGAAAGCCACTTCAGCAAGTTTCACAATCACTTCTCTGCTGGACTGCAGTAGTTTTCCTGAATCTCTCTCTTCATACTTCTGGTTTGTCATGTTCAGCTGAATCAGCAGAAATTGGATATACATTTCAGTCAGAGTTTGAGGGATTTCTGCATTTAGATCTTCTTCCAGGAGCCTCTGAAGCACAGTGCATGAGATCCAGCAGAAGACAGGGATGTGGCACATGATGTGGAGGCTTCTTGCTCTTCTGATGTGTGAGATGATTCTGCTGGCTTGATGCTCATCCCTGATTCTCTTCCTGAAATATTCCTCCTTCTGAGGCTCATTGAATCCCTGAATTTCTGTCACACGGGTGATGTATTTGGAGGGAATCTGATTAGCTGCTGCAGGTCTGGAGGTGATCCAAATGAGAGCAGATGGGAGCAGCTCTCCTTTAATGAGATTTGACATCAACACACCCACTGATGAAGTCTCAGTCACATCACAAACTTTCTGACCATCAACAAACGTCAGTGTGATTCTGCTTTCATCCAGACCATCAAAGATGAACATAACTTTACACTCCTCATAAATCTTTGAGTCCAGATCTTGAAGTTCAGGATTAAAATCCAGCAGAAGTCTGTGAAGATGGTACTGATGATCTCGGATCAAGTTCAGCTCTCGAAATGGAAGCACAAAGATAAACTCTACATCCTGATTGGCTTTTCCCTCAGCCCAATCCAGAATGAACTTCTGCACAGAGACGGTTTTTCCAATTCCAGCAATACCTTTAGTAAAAACAGTCTTGATTTTATCTTTCTCAGATTCCGGTGAGGCTTTAAATATGTCATTGCAGTAGACTGGAATGTAATGTGAGTGTTTAGTTCTGGCTGTTTTCTCCATCTGTAAAACCTCATGTTCTTCATTCACTCCTTCACTCTCTCCCTCTATGATGTAGAGCTGCGTGTAGATCCTGCTCAGGAGGGTTTCATTCTCTTGGAGCTTTGTTCCCTCAAATAAACGTTCACATTTGTTCATCATTCTGGCTTTGTGCTGGTCTTTGACTCTCTGTAGTTCATCATGCACTGGTTGAGTGGGTCTATTCATCGAAGCTCTAAAGGGGGTATTGGTGCTAGCCAGATGAGGGGGCGTGGGTGTAAACTGTGAGTGGGAGACTCTACACATTCTGCTGAAACAACAATAATAAAACACAATAAAAATATTAGTATTTAAAAAATAAATATTTAAATGTATAAATAAAATTATAATATGAATGACATAGTAAATCAATACAGACATCAAATCTTATATGTTCTATTTATGAATTCACTGCAAATAAAATGGTTGCAGATCCTGCTGTGTTTATGGCGGCATTGTTTTGGTAAAGCATCTGTCAGTTGACCTACAATTTAAATCATGATATGGCTCAGTGTGCTTATCAGATGACAGGTGGATTTGTTTGTGATTTGAGAGACATTGCACTGTCCCCCTTTGTTTTTCTTTGACTCATCCAGCTCCACTGGGATGCTATTGCACAGATGTGGCCAAACCTTTGTCTGTACATCTTTTCCCTGATAGCTCTGCTCCCAGGAGTTCTGGAGAGAGTACGCCAGGATGAGGTCAGTCTGCTATTAGTAGCCCCGTATGGCTCTCTGAATTGTTTTCCCTTCTCGATGACTCTCTGTGAGAGACTTCCGTCAGTATGGATCTCCTCTCTCAGACGGAGAGTGCTATCTTTCATCCCCACTCGGAGCTGTGTAAGCAGTGGGTGTGCCCTCCGAGGGAGCACAACTTTTAGCTTACGGTCTCTTAACCGAGGTTGTTGAGATGATCCTCCAAACCAGAGCTCCCTCTATGAGGAAACTGTACACCCTGAAGTGGAAGCTTTTCAATTCTTGATGTGGAGACTGCCAGTTGGTACAGTTCTGGAGTTCCTGCAGGCCCAATTCTCCACAGGCTTGACCCACTCCATAATGTGTTTACACATGTGAACCAGGGCTGTCGCCAGAAAATCTTCAATGGGGGGGTATTTTGTTTTCATAGGGGGGCACACTTTATGATCTCAAAAATAGACATTCACCAAAACAAAAACAACCTGTAGCCATTATTATTTAAATCGATCAAATTCTATATAGTCTGCGATGGTCTGTTTACTTTTGAGTGCCATATAATCCATTCAAAATTTAAATAGAAAAGTTTGAAAAATTTGAAATATTTTCTTTTGAAATTGCAACAAGTAGCCTAATGATCAATGGATCGGACAAAAAAATGTGTCAAAGATAATATATGCATTAAGAATATGACTCGCAATTAAAGCTTTTTTATTTCACATTCCAACAACTATATAAAACTACAAATCATAAAATAGAACACAAACTATAGACTAAAGGCATTCATTATAAAGATTATAAAAGTCTTGCCAAAACTAATGTATTTAAAAAGAAACTGAAACGCACCATAAGCCTATTCAGCACGAATAACACGTTTCCACGAGATGCTCCGGGGGGAACGCGTGGATTTACTTTTACTTAAACCTACACTGACAATAAAAACACAAAATTGTGCTTAAATGTGCCTAAAGTAAAGAAACATTTACATTCGATGATAAATTGGTCTGTGTTAAATAGCAGGCGATCTATTGCTGGAGTGTGTTATGATGAGCGCTCGTGTCCGCTGTTATAAATTGGCGCTCATGCACGTCTTCACACAGAGGATCGAGCGCTCCGTTCTGGTAAAAGCACAAAAAAAAACATTTACACAAACGTGCCCTTGCTCTTGATATACAATCACTTAAATGAACACCGCTTTGGTTTTAATTCGAAAAAAAGACCTTTACGAGGGTGGAATAGAACCCGCAGCTTCAAAACACTAATCATTTATTCTACCGCTAGACCACTACAACACACATGTAAATAGAGTTATGGGTTTTTTTTCACTGTTTGGTTACTTTTGGTTACTTTTCACTTCGGCTTTAAGTATATTTTATTGTTAATATTTCTATATATATTATGATATAGTAACTTTGTCGCCATGGGCCCGCTTGCGATGTGGGCCCCCGCAAACAGGGGAGCACGTCGAGTCGTTTGGCGACGGGCCTGATGTAAACGAGCATTTCGTTCCCATTAAGAGCTAGGGTTTCATACGTAACCTGGAGACGTTTTTATTCATTCGGCAATGTAGTTTTATTAGAATGGAAATAAACTTTTGCCCTGAAGATATTGATACATGATATTCTTATTATTACAATAATAGGTTTTATTCTCACTAAATTAACTAGTGTGAATATAATGTAAACTGAGGAACTATATCACAGATAGTCAGATTTGTGGAGTTGTCAATGAAAAGATTTTTTTTTTTTTGTACAATTAGTCACCGAAAAAGGTTATTTTTCTGTCAAATTGCACCAAATTGATGCATTCACCTTTTCAAAATAAATTTTTCGTTCTGTTAGAAATGCTGTATATTTGGACCTTGGGATCCAACTTAATTTTCCATCGCTGAACTTTTGTTTACATAACTAAAAATAAAAATTGACTCTATGATCGCCTACAGAGTCTGAGGTCACTGGTTCATCACTGAATTTAGGACAATCAGGCAATGATCTGTCACTCTTCAGAGACACACAGCTGGAATTAGGGTTGCACTTGAGAGCCCAGACACCTCTGACATCAGAATAGCCAGAATAGCTCGATCCATTATTCAGAGGCAAATGCAGTGTCTCTTTTTGAGAAGCAGCACCTATCTCACCACTCAATCTCCTTATCATTGGATCTATGGCACAGGCAGTGGTCTCCCCCTCTTCCACATGCAGTTAAAGTGTTTTGAGGGTACCCCTGTGTGCTCCAATTGTGATCTTTGAGAGCCAAATTCCTCTAAAAAAGTAAATTTTCTAAAAGAGCTTTCCAGGTGGAAGTGTGTGTTTACATCATGCCTTTCCATACATGTCCTTCTGGTTGCAGTTTATTCATCTTTCCTACTGACCAGCACAATTGCTGTGTTCAGTGCTTGGGCCGTACCCATGCTAAAGCAGCACTCACAGATGGTTTATGTCCTTTAAGCGAGGATATGGCCATACATGCATTATGCTTATGGCACCCCAACTGCTTCCTGTTATGGTCCTTCTACTTCTGGATATGAGGTCACAACCATGTGCATCAGGGAAGAGCACATGTAGGTGAGAATGGTTCTGCAAGTCCCAATGCCATGAACCATCCAAAGCTGAGGGCACAACAAAACCAGAACCACTGGGTGCCAAGTTTTAGTGTGAAGTGAATGCTGAGTTGGCAGCTGTGTTTGCCCAAGAAGCCAAGAAAATAAATTACGAGAATTGTTGAATACATTGTCGTTTTTTTTGTTTACTTTGCTCTTTTGAGCCACTGATGTCACATGGACTGTTATACTGATGTATTTCCTACATTTCTCTTCTTATAACAACCTACATGCAGAAATTGAAATCAGCTAAACATGAACTAAGCACTGGTAAAAATTGGACTAACGAAGCAGAGCAGGATTTAAATGCTTGCTTTCGACTGCACTGATTAGAGTGTTTTTTTAAGCTGTAGCCACTGATCTGGAGAGGTTCACAGATACTATAACTTTATATATTAGTTTCTGTGAGGATATGTGCATTCCTACCAGTACATTCTTGTCATTCAATAATGATAAACCATGGTTTACTCGAAAACTTAAAGAGCTTTGTCATGCCAAAGAGAATGCTTAAAGAGATGGGGACAAAAACAGAGATAAAAAGGGTTAAAAAGACTAGGAACAGACTAACAAAAGATATCCGAGTGGCTAAACAGTACTCTGGCAAGCTGAAAATGAAAAGCAGAAGTTTCCATCTTGGAATCCATGCTGGTTTATGCATGATTTTTCAGCAGGGTTAGATTTATTTTAGTTTAGTTTAGTCTCCTTTCACTTTGAGACAGAATGCAAAAAAGAAAGAGTGTGTTTTCTTTCTAAACTGTTTACGGTAAGATATAATTGACTTTGTTCAATAGGATATTTGCCAAGATGTGAAATCTGATGTAATTGTGTCCGTTTGTTTATCCGAGCAGATGCCCCTTATATTGCCATCATGGAATACATCCTTAATTGGACCCTGAGAAGCCCCCCAGATCTCCACAGCATGACCTTTTGGTGACTGTGCATCCTGCCGCTCACAAAAGTAAAAGGACACTCATTTATCTCATTGCTATTAGAGCAAATATATATTGGTAATCTATGCATAACCTTTTAATAAGATGAAGTTTAAAAAGCTATTTGGAGTTTGGTGTTGAATGAAGGCTTGATATTTCGGATTAGAGTGCATCCATTCTCAGCAACCAACTCCGATCTCGTCCGTTAACAAGGCAATGACCAACGACTTTGGTGAATCCCAAAGACGTCATCCAGGAAGATCATCGGCCAATCAGAAGTGCCGGAATTCCCTCCGACAAGCCAATTAGGAGCCCTGCCTTTCAGCACCAGTTGGAAATGCAAATAACCTCTGTCTTTGCTGAAACAGCGCAAATCTTAAGTTAACGATAAGTTTCTTAAATCTCTGCTTTAGTGACTTCTCTCAAACTAGTAGCAAATACTAGACTTTGGACTTTTTGTCAAACTCAAATGCTTCTCACCCTCAAAACCATGTGTTTGTTTGTGTGTCTGTGTGTGTGTTTCATTATTAAGAATAGTTGTCTTATGTGTTGAGTATTGTAAAGTAAAACTTTGCCCAGATCTTAAAGCTGCCCTGCTCAAAATCAGGAAAGAAATTAATACCAGATTTTGTATTATTTTTAGTCACCATTAAATAAAACGGAACTGAGAAGATATACTAAACTGTGCTAAACATTAGACGGACTGGTCAATAGAGTGTATTTTATGAATTTTGAATCAGTGTAATAAAAATCTATTAGAATCATTAAGATTCGATCACCTAAAAAAATATTAAAAATATTTAAAAAAATTAATTCTCTGATACAGTGTGTTTGATTCTAATCACCTAGTTTTACTAGATCTGTAAAATTAGCCACTACCTGTTTACACTCACCTGGGGTCAGAGGTCACTGGTTTATTGCTGAATTTAGGAGGATCAGGCAATGATCTGTCACTCTTCAGAGACACACTACTGGGTTCAAAAACAGAGAAAACTGATAAATAATTTGATGATAAATTGCAAGTAGTATGTGCTGTTTGTTTCAGAATGAAGTGTGGCTATGTGTTCATTTGCATGCAAATCCCAAGGCTATATTTTAGCCTACATAAGATGAAAATACAGATTTACTGAAAAAAAGAAACACCTAGAACTTGGGATTAAAGTTCCACCACTGAACTTTTGTTTACATTTGATGTGAAGTTAAAAATTACATAATTTGTGCTTTCTCACTTTTTTTTTTTTTACTCTAATCTCCTAGTTTGACTACGTAAGTAAAATCAGCCACTACTTTGCACTCACCTGGGGTCAGAGGTCACTGATTTATTACTGAATTTAGGAGGATCAGGCAATGATCTGTCACTCTTCAGAGACACACAGCTGGGTTCAAAAACAGAAATAATTTGATAAGTTGCAAGTAGTATGTGCTGTTTGTTTCAGAATGAAGTGTGGCTCTGTGTTTTCTACAGTGGCCAAGAAAGCTCAACATGCTGCAAAAAACAAAACAAAAAAACAAGGTTATATTTTAGCCTACATAATCTGACAAAATACAAAATTACTGAAAAAAAGACAGGTAATGGTAAAAAGTTACACCTAAAACTTGGGATCAAAGTTCCATGACTGAACTTTTGTTTACTTTATCTGATATTAAATCAAAAATTAATTCTCTGATTACCTACAACGTGTTTGACCTAGTTTTACTAAATCTGTAAAATCAGCCATTACCTGGGGTCAGAGGTCACTGGCTTATTACTGAATTTAGGAGGATCAGGCAATGATCTGTCACTCTTCAGAGACACACAACTGGGTTCAAAAACAGAGAAAACGGATAAATAATTTGATGATAAATTGCAAGTAGTATGTGCCGTTTGTTTCAGAATGAAGTGTGGCTCTGTGTTCATTTGCAATGCAAACAGTTCATAAGTTGTTTTCTACAGTGGCCAAAAGAGCTCAACATGCTGCAAAAAAACCCAAGGCTATATTTTAGCCTACATAAGATGACAAAATACACAATTACTGAAAAAAAGAAAGATTATGGTAAAAGGTTACACCTAGAACTTGGATCAACCCAGATAGCACACGTATTTCTGAAGATGTCTGTTAAAGATCTCTTGATCTGGAAAGCATCTGCTGTCTAAAAATGTCTGGCAGACGTCTTACAGATGTCAGTCTTACATACATTCTAAATAATAAACATCTTAAAGACATCAAATAGACGTCTATTAGGAGACATCCAATATATGTATTACATATGAGCAAACAACCTAAATATTACGTCTTGCAGATGTAAATGCAGACATCAAATCTATCTGCACATCTATGAGATGTACGTGTACTATCAGGGAAAGTTCCATCACTGAACTTTTGTTTACATTTGATGTGAAATTAAATTCTGAAATTAAATTGTGAAATTAAATTGATTCTGATGACATACTTTGTGTTTTCTCACTTTTTTTTACTCTAATCTCCTACTTTGACTATTTTAGTGAAAAATCAGCCACTACTTTACACTCACCTGAGGTCAGAGGTCACTGGTTTATTACTGAATTTAGGAGGATCAGGCAATGATCTGTCACTCTTCAGAGACACACAGCTGGGTTAAAAAAAACAGAAATAATTTAGATTATTTCAATTCATCCCTCGATAAGTGATTGAAGATTGGTCAGCATGTTTCTCACATTTATAGTTGTGTGACAGACATGAATATGGCCCTCTTTTTCATTTATTATTGAGTTGCAGATGTTGTCAGACATGATGGAACTAGGGGCGTGACTGCAAGTTTCTCAAGTTCTCAACGTTATGTTGATGAGCACGTCTAAATCATGCCCCTTCAAAACAGCACAACCCAGTCCGCAAAGGACCTCCGCATCGGCAGACACTGCCTCAAACACACGGCTCCTCAACAACGTAGCCAGGCTGCAAAGGACCCCGTGAAGACCCATCTGCCCGCTCCATGCACTAAGGACCCCTTGTGGCACAACAGAAGTTCAGCGTCCTCCAGGTCAGTGCATCGACAGCTACCAGGACTGGTCCCCCGCCCATGGAACATAATTATAAACTTACTGAAACCTCTATCTTAAAGATCTTGGCTTAGGTTATACCTGCAGTATATGTTTTATTAACCTATTTAGATAACATTTACTTGATTTGTTCATATTTAAATAAGTTTATCGTTAATACCACCAGAGCCATGAAATGGTCCCCATAAGCAACATTACCATAGAAATCTCTTCCATAGCAAAATTTAACTCAACAGCATTGCATTCTGCCATTCTGTGTTCACTCTTTAAAGAACTCTTCAAGTTTTGTGAAGAAAATGTTTCTCTCACAAAGGAAAGAAGTACTTTGAGCGCACAAAAATCAATGTTGCATTTAAAATACGTTTTTGGATGTGTGCAGACCTTCTCATTTGTGCATGCAACATCTCACTAGCTTGCTCCCCTGATACCCACCCTCAGTGCTTTCTAAATGGAAATGCTTGCTCAACACAAACCAGAGTTACATTTTGCCACAATTCCAGCCAATCATAGACAAGGCTGCTAAATTCTGATTGGCTGCTTTGACAATCAATCACAACATTCCCTGCATTGCCGACAACAGCAGAAGAGGAAAAATACAGTGCATGCATAATTATTATGCAAGTTGATATTCTGATTATAGCACAATTTACCAAATTCCAAACTACATCAATCTTAATAACTACTGTTTATCTTGTATTTAATAATTGTAGCGTTTGGTCCAATCGGGCACAAACTATTTGTTAGATTTAACAAGTGTTAACAATCTTTGGTGCCACT
>JAUMHE010000044.1:959944-974336 GCA_032359235.1 Enteromius mattozi | reverse complement strand
CACCTAAATTTCGTATCATAATCTAAACATAATAATAACTTAAAATTGGAGTCAGATAAACGAGTTAAAACGTAAAAGTAAGATTAAAAACCCAAAATTAGAAAAAGAGGAGTATTTTTCACAGGAGCGCTGTAAGGCGCTGAGAAGCGAGACGCGCTAAATCCGAGCCAGAAAACCCGGAACCTTTCATCTATAGGAGTAATTTATATATGGGTTACTTTTTTGCAGCAGTTGCCTAAAAATAGCCGGCTACACTGGAAGCTTACAGCTGAAGTTAGTTAAAATATATGCACTCTCCAACACAACAGTGATACTACAAGAACAGTTCTAGATTCTAATAGAGTGGTGTAAAAACATACAATTAGACGGGAGACCAGACGTTTCAAAAAGACCTTACTGTTAGACAGACAGGCAATACACAAAACAAGTATTCAAATGGATGGAAAAATACTGCAGGTATTTAAAATTTTAAGTAATAAAAAGTATAGTAAATGTAATTAGAATTAGTCTTATTTAGTAGATGCACTCGAGTTAAATAATCTGTTTAGGTAAATTTGTTAGTTGTTAAAAGCTAATTAATTGGTTATACCTATTTAGGTTTTGCTAGTTTCCAGAGATAATATATATATATATATATATATATATATATCACAATTTCCATTCTTGTCATGGAATACAATTCAATTCAGTTCAGAAAGTTGTTAAAAGGAAAAAGATTTCCAGTACAGAAAAAAATGCAGAAGAATGGAAGAAATCAATGCCTTGTTCAGTTCAAAGCATATCCAGATACTTCTACTGTTTAGCAGTGAGTTGGTAATGAGTTAACAGAGAATCCATTGTGTAACAGGTCCTCTTTGCAGAAACAGCTAAAACGAAGATAAAAGTCTAAGTCTGGGCCATCATTACTTGCAGTATCATGTTCGTCCTCTTCAAATACATCACTGCACAGCTTTTGTTTAACACTGAAATGGAGTTTAAAACCTTACCTAAATGACAGATCATAAAGGAATTGCATTAATCAATCAAGATAAATCATAACAATAAAGATTTACAAACACTGTGAACCAAAGCATCATAGCTACATCATTCGGCTTACTCAAAAAATGGTGGAGTGGTCACTTGTAAATTCACCTCTCCATCTTTCATGAAATAAGACTTACAGTTTATATAACATTCATACACATTCATATCTTGTTAACATTTACTATTAAAGTGTATCTATGACTTTAATCTCTTTAATCATTACACTTCTTCTCTCTGCTTCTGCTGTTATTCTATGCCACTGTACGAGAGTGATTCTTTTCGAGGGGAACAATCAATACAACCTCCTAGGCATATTTTTATTTGAATTCCCTATAAAGTTTCACTGCGATGTATACATTTGAAACTTATTTATAAACTATGAAATGTTCTTTATCTTTTATAATATTATTAATTATTGCATTAATATTTTAAACTACATTTTATGTTTTTAACCATATTTTAATGTGACAAAGGGCTCAGAGGTGAGGTCAGTAGGGCTCAAACCGTATCGCACGGCTGATCAAACTCACGCTCGCGCTTCCTCGCGAGCAGGGAGAACTCGGAGACAGGAATCTGATGCAAACTAGACATTTATTGAACAAAAAACAAGTAAATGAGGAACATGCAACGAGCTACGCAGAGCAAGACAATGGACATGCAACGTTAACGACAGACAAAGAAACAGGACGTGGGGCATGGCTTATAAAGCACAGACAATGGAAGACAAGATACAGGACACCTGGAAAGGACAGCTGGCAGGTAATCACACACTAATGACAGGGGCGGGGTTACAGATGGGAGACACGAGGAGACAGAATGTAAACAAACACAAGAAGGACACGTGGAACATGATGACAACAAAACACAGGCACAAGGACACCAGACAAAGACGCTACGGCGTTACAAACCAGGAGGGAAAAAAACATGATATGACTGCTATATTTTTGATAACACATTACTTTGAATATACTATAGTAGAACACAAACACCGCAGTATTAGATTATTTATTATCATTTTTGATGTTTAATGCGAAGTTAACGCTATGTGTCATTATATAAATGTACATACATGTTTTAAAAAATGAAAATAAATAAACTTCTCTCTCAAAACTTAAATTCTTACTCGCGTGCCAAGCCCGCGAAACCGGGCAGCGGCCATATATAAGCCGGGGTATGTGCCCACCGCGTGCACAGCCTAACTGACTTCCTCAAGTGGACATCTCAGTGCAGTGCGTTTTCCTAAGGTAAATTACTTACAAGTCCTTTTTAAATGTACAGGCCGGCAACAAAAGTAAATAACATTTAATGCTGTGAAGAAACAAAGTAATAAAATTATAATTCGGTCATGGAATCCCCAGGGGCTCCGCTTATGCCTGCACAGCCTCCGAGTCGGTCCGGTCAGACCATTAATGTATCTCTGCTCTTCTGTGCAGTTCAGTCCATTGGGGGGTGCCTCCGCCGTCTGGTCCGCCCTGGTGGGCACCTCCGTGGGCGCCTCCACCGTCTGGTCCGCCCTGGTGGGCGTCTCCTCCATCTGCCCCGCCCAGGTGGACTTCTCCGCCGTCTGCCCTGCCCTGGTGGGCGCTTCCTCCGGCTCTTAAGTCTCGAGCGTCTGGAAGCTGCTCCTTAGAGGGGGGGCTATGTCATGATCAGCTGGATGTGCCAGCCCAGGTCACTGGATGGCACTCCAGCGCCCTGCGAACTGTGTTTGTGTTTTCCTCTGTTTTCACGTCCGGACTTATCCCCACGAACTCATGTCTCCGCCTCGCTCGTCAGTTGTCATGGTATTTCATTGTTGTCTCCACCCACTGACCTAGTTTCTTTGTGTATTTAAATTCCGGTTGTCTGTATGTGAATTCACTCGTCAGTGTTTGCATGTACTCCGTGTTTACTCCCTTTGTGAGCCCTCCGCGTTTCTGTGTTTTTCCCTGTGTCTTTCCGTGTCTGGATTTACCCGTTCTCGAACTCTGCTTGTCTTGGATCATTCTACGTCTCTGCCCTCTAGGATTAAGTTCGCCGATCGTCTGACCGTTGCTTTGTTTATTGGATTATTCTTACGTCTATGCCTCTGATATCCCGGTCTGCCGTCATCAAACCCTGCCTGTGAGTCTACTCTGTGTGTGTCAATAAAGTATGCTTGCAAATGGATCCGAACGTTTCCCCGCCCCTCAATCGTGACATTATATATATATATATATATGTATATATATAAAGAATTATCCCATTAATGTCTTCATTAGTTTTAATTTATTTATATTAGTTTAATGAATTGTCAGTAAATATTTCTAAGATATATCTCACTCATATTTGGTCTTATGTTTCTCCCATTTGTTTGTGTCTACAGCAGCTCCAAACACCAAAAATGCTTTTTTCAGAGCCATAGCACCACCGCATCTTTGGCTTTGTAAGTATACATTTTGACTAATGAACACTATGTTGCTCATTTTCAAACTCAAATCCATTTAGCTTCTTTGTAGCCCAGAAGTGGGACAAATTCTGTATGTTAAAAAAAAAAACAAGATTCTTGAGACAATCGTCATCATTATAAAAAAGGTTATTCTTTAATTTGCTTCTTGCTCTTTGAATGTTCTTGCATGGTCCAACCATAGTCTGGGCCTGAACCCATTCAAATATTTATGGAACAACTTGAAAATGTGTGTCTACTCCCATTCAACCTGACAGAGCATGAGAAGTGAAGAGATAATAAGATAATTGCAAAATGCAGATGTCAGAGCATGTTGCATCATACCCAAAAAGACTGGAGATTTGTGACAATTCTGTTTTTTGCTTTGTCATTATGGTGCATGGCATGTAGATTGATGTGGGAAAAAAGTTATTAAAAAAGGGTAACACTTAAGAATACTGTTCCGTCATTAACAATAACCACACAGGAACAAATGTGACCCTGGACCACAAAACCAGTCATAAGGGTCCATTTTTCGAAAATGAGATTTTAACATCTGAATCATCTGAAACCTGAATAAATAAGCTTTCCATTGACATATACAGGGAAAAGAAACAAACTGGACTTTCAAAACACCAAACTTTGTGACATAATTATAGGCAAGATATCAGTAATTTTTATGCTTATTAAAAGCCAAGGTTTTTTTTTTTTAAACTACATTCTATATTATTATTTATGCTTTTAGGGGCAGTGCTAAAGATATACAAAACACTGAAGGCCAATGAGATTGAAGACCTCATTTCAATGGTCCTCAAATTTGCCCCACACAGGCATTTGAAAAGGTAAGCAACTGTGTCAATTTTGTATTTTAATTCAGTGGGCCTCATGCATGACATGCCCCACATTATTCTTTAATAAGGATTGTAACTTCACAGCGACATCTCGTGATGGCATTGCATTGTCATAGGCACTCAATGTTACTTTATATCTCTGCACAACAGCAACAAACTTAGAAAGCACAATCACTGGATGAGTGTAAAAAGTATTTTTGCAGTGAATATCATATTATCAGTCTACAAGACATAAGCTTCTCACAGAGCCGAAAATGAACACTCGCCAAGCACCAAATGCGAGTAAAATCAGCGTTGGTGCGCATATGAAATGACTTAATATCTCGAAATAAGAGTTATGACGAGATAACGAGATGAATTTTCTTTTTTTTTTCGTCCCCTCCACTATAGGTTTTTTTTCTCCCCACCATGCGATTCAGGGCTACCGTAGTTTGGAAATGTTAGACTGCTAATCATTGTAGTTATAGGCCCATAGACTTACTCATATTTTCATTGAGGAGTAAACTTGTTGTGGTTCATGTTTGTCTAGTCCTGTCTCTCCCCCGTCTTTGTAATTTTGGTTTAGTCCGTTCGTTGCGTGTTCATTAGTTTATTCTTGTCACCTGTGTTTTTTCACCTGCTCTCACTTTACCTCATTAAGTTTTCCTGTATTTAAAGCCCTTTGTTTTTCAGTCAAGTATGTGGTGTTAACGTCTTATGTGGATGCCGTTCTGTTTAATTGTGAGTCGCTGCCTCGTCAGCCTTTTGTTTTCATTCGTGTCCTTGCCTTAGTAAAAGTTTTGCATAGCGAACTTCCTTGTCTCCTCTGGTCTCTGCCCCGCTGAGAAGCACGGCTTCAGCGCGACATCACGAGCACTCACCCATGACAAAACTAATACCCTGGTCTTTTTTTATTTTCACAGTGCACTTGGCAAGTGATGTGCTACTATTATTGCAGGGCAGATAAGTTGTAATAATAAATTCACATCTTAAAATTTGCAAGTTGATTTAGCACTTTCATATATAATGGTTTAATGGTAATAAAAATAATTTGTGGCTGCTAAATTTTGTCAACTCACCGGCCATTGGTACACAATCCACTGCAGTCAATTGTTTAGGCCTACACTTTCTATCTGACTCATGTCCTTTTCCCCTTGTTTTTGATTTGCAGATGGTGGTGAAGTGAGGACGGAGGACAAGATTTCAGATTTTCAGTTTCCTCATTTTTAGTTTCACAGTAATTGATGTAAATTTTGTTTGATGTTTCTAAAAAATATATGTTCATGTTTCAGACAATATTAAGATTTTATTTTATTTAATTTTTAATTTTAAAATGTATTTTTAAGATTTAAAGTTTATTTAAATGCAAATATAATATGTACTTTTAATATTAAATTCATGATTAATAAACAATGTAGATGAAGTGGCTTGATGACTGATTATTTATGTACAGGTATAAGTAGAGGTTAGGAGAACGTTCTGGGAACTTTCTGGAAACCTTTTAGGAACGTTCCCTTTTGGTTAGCCAGGAAAGTTTTCTTAACGTAAATAGAACGTTCCCTGTAGGTTAGGGGAACATTCCCCTAACCTACAGGGAACGTTACGGGAACATTCTCAGAACGTTGCTGGAACGTTCCCGATAGGTTCCCAGAACGTTCCCCTAACCTACAGGGAATGTTCTATTTACGTTAAGAAAACTTTCCTGGCGAACCAACAGGGAACGTTCTTGGGAATCTTCTGGGACCTAACTTTCTGGGAACCAAAATTGTTAGCTGGGAATGCACTGCAGAGTTCACGGCTACAAACGCAGCTAATGATGAGTAATGAAGTCTCAGGTTATTGTGCTGTGGGATGTGTTTCCCATACATTTATTTATTTGTAGCGAGCTGCCACGATATCAAAACTGACCGATTTTCCAAAAGGCTTTGTTAATAAACACGAGCACGTAATGCAGGTTTGGAAATTAAATGGAGGTGTTTTTATGTCACTGTATTTCTAGAAAACCCGTCTGAAGAAAATGTCAGTTTTATTTCATCCTGCATGTAGCGTTTGTGCTCTCCGCCTCCTGCTGGCAGAGAATGAATGAGCATTCCAGTCCAGCAGGTGGCGCTAAAACACATACGTTTGTTCAAAACCCAATAAAACTTAGAGAAGTTCGAAGCACCCTACTGTTTTTTTTTTTTTTTTTACCATAGAACAGGTACTTATAAATTGCAGAAGATATGAAGATCAAAGGAGGAAAATGATGGAAGAATTAAGAAAAGATGGGTTGGTTGGGGCAGAGATGTATTGAAAAGTGGGGTGATGGGGCAAGGCAAGAAACATGTTTGTAATTTCTTAATAATAGTTAATACTGGTTTGATGTGTAGAATATAAACTGTGTAGGAAATAATCTGGAAATAGGGAGAATTAGTCAGTAGGTGGCGGTAGTGCGACGCTAACAGATGCAAGCCGCCGTTTAAATCCAAAGAAGAACAGGAAGAAAAAAAAGAAGCAGAAGAAGAAGTTCAGTTTCACTGCGCTCTTTCTTGTTTTGTTTGTGATGCTGTAAAAACAGCAGTCAAAGTAAGAACCTGTAATATTTGCATCCTCACGGTGTTGATTAAGCGTTGAAGCAAGCAGGATTATCTGGAGAAGTAACATCTGAACTGAGATCTGCTGCTGTGAAGATGGTGTTTGTTAAAGAAGAGATTGAAGAGAACACGAGTGAACCAGAAACATGGAGAATAAAACAAGAACCAGAAACATGGAGAATAAAACAGGAACAAGGTTGGTGTTTATTCTTCATTCATCTTTAGTGACTGTTTGTGGTACATCCACAGATCATTAATGTAAAAATAAAACTTTAAAGGAATAGTTCACCCAAAATGAAAATTCTGTCATCTTTTACTCACCCTTGAGTTGGAAAAAATACTATGGAAGTCAACGGTGAGCTAAAACCGTCCGGTTACAAACTTTTTTCTTCTTTCAAAATATCTTCCATTGTGTTCAGCAGAAGAAAGAAATTAATTCGGATTTGGAAGTACTCGAGGGTGACTGAGGGTGAGTGAACTATTCCTTTATCATTAAAACGTCTTAAATCCTTTTGGAAATGTGACTGAACAGAAACCAGTGAGTAATTAGACTTTTGCTTTTTGGAATAATAAAACTGTGTTGGACTGTGAGACTGAATTGGTTTCTATGCTATAGGATTGTGTTATTGTAAATCATGTGAATACATTATTGGCTTGTTCATTACATTTCACTGTGAGTCAGTAACAGTTTTGCAGCAGGCTTTGTAAAAATGCAAATTGACTATTAATGCAAGATATATGTGACCCTGGAGCACAAAATCAGCCACAAGTAGCACAATTTGTAGCAATAACCAAAAATACATTGTATGGGTCAAAATGATATACATACATACACATTTCCAAAAGAACTTTGAAACATTGATTTATGACGTTTTAATGATAAAGGAATAGTTCAGTCACCCTTGAGTACTTCCAAATCCGAATGCATTTCCTTGTTCTGCTGAACACATTTCACACTACGGGGCTGAATGCTTAACACTAACCTGATTTTGCCAAGTGTAGAGTTGCGTTTTGGCAACAGGGTCAACATCTTTGTTGGTTTAGGTGTAGAGATATGGTCAAGACTATATTTTTGGGTTAGGGTTAAAATGTAGTTCTAGGGTCAACCAAATACGTTGACCTACTTGGCAAAATCAGGACGTGCAAAATGATAAAATCTGATTGGCTGATGAACCAAGCTGCGCAATTATTTTCAGGGAAAACCACGATGAAGAACGTAGTTCCAGGCAGCTCTTGGCCGCACTACATGTCCGTATCACTTTGACAAATGATTTCTGTTATTTCAAATGTCTTACAACAGCAAGATAACCAAAACCCACAATGACATTTTGCCAAAGAAATAAATATAGTAAGCAATATAATAAAATCAAATTTTGTGGCAAAAACATTGAAATGATCTGTCGTTTTTTATGTACATACGCTATCTCTCCAGCTCTCTCTCTCTCTCTCTCTCTCACACACACACACACACACACAGACAGATGCACATACACACATTAACCTAATGTAAGTTATATTTATTAAACAAAGGCATACCGACAGGGCTCAAATTGAGGGGGGAAAATGTAAAACTACCATCCCCTTTGGATTATTAATTTTATGCGTTACATAAAATTTATCATGTACATGAAATGTTAAACTTGTCTAATTGTGATCATTTGTAAATTAAATAACAGCAATTAGTACTGTAACACTTAAGTGTGCACAAACTCCATGCAAATAGTCAATGTTTTTGGCACAAATATATATATATTAATTGCACAAACAATGTCTTTTTTTCTAAATATCAGCACATGTGCGTTACCACTAATATGCTATTAATGTAATAGTGCAAAGCAACATGGTGTTTTTTGAATGACTCTTGTTTGAAAGAATCGAGTGATTCAACCATCCATTCAGATGGACCAACTTCCTGTGTCCCAATGTATGTACTATCTTCCCTAAATGGTATTCAAATCTACTATCACATAGAATTTGAGATAGATAGTATGGATTGGGACGCAGGCACTTGTTTAGTTTTTTTATTGCCGTAATCAGCCGTTTTGAACAAATCGTTTGATTTGAATTAATCAATAGATCATTTATTAAAACAGGGACTTGCTGCCTCCTACTGGCAGTTGTATTGCCATTTATTTATCCATGACAGATCCAAACCAGAAAAAATACAAAATATTCTGTATGTATCGATATTGACAAAAATTATTTAATTTCAGGCGGAGCTCTTGAATCGTGTGCAGAACACACAACTGACAGAAAACCAACAATATCTAAAACCTTTAGTGACACACACCGCTAATTTCTGTGTTATTGTAATTTAAAGGAATAGTTCACACAAAAATGAAAATTACACCATAAACCACTCACGCCCTAACCATCCTAGATTTATATGACTTTCTTCTTTCAGACAAACACAGCAGAGAAGGCAAAAGTACACACATCCTTCTCTTAATTAAAAGTACAGATACTCATGTTTAAAAATATATGTATGGCCATCACAAGAAAAAAAAAAGGTTTAAAATAATTTAAAATAAGTGTTCTCCATTGAGCTGCACCTTCAGCCTCTTCACTTTCTGTTATATCTCTCTAGATCTCACTTTGTGTGTTTACTTTTTTCACTAATTTTCTTGTACCTGTCACTTTTCCCATCAGCCATCTACTGTTATGAACAGAACTGTCTCCACCTTGTTGCAAAACCACCTTTGAATTCCATTTGCAATAACACAACTTTATTTTAGTTCAATTTTAAGTATCGCATTATGACCATGCGTTGTTGTTCTATCTTATAATGACTTAAATACTATAGATTTAATGAAACTATACTTTATAAATAGTATAAATGTCAAAATTAGTACAACAATAATTACATCATGACAACATCTTTAAAGAACAATTAGGATTAGGTTTAGAATACATATTATTAAAACAACCTGTTGCTATTATTATTTAAATCGATCAAATTGTGTATTGAACAGATTTAAACAGATAGTCAGATCTTATGACTTTAATTTATGTACGTTATCAGCGCTCATGAATCTTCTCTTTATAAGACGATCACTGCGCTGTGTATGCGATTCATTGATTCGATGATTTCGATAAACAGCGCAGCTCTAAAATAATATCTTGCAACAAACACTTTGCGTGTACACATGTCGTTTGTAAAGGCCTGTTGATGAAGACGTTCACACTCAAAGCCACTAGCACCACCCGCTGTTGAAGACATGTTGTGCACAACTGTGCGCTCGGTCTAATTTTTAACCACTGAATTTTCGGAAGCTAATTTGTAAAGTGAAATAGGGTGAGTAAAATGAACTTAAAGTTTCACTGTTCATTAGTAACGTTAGAGACATTAGCCAAATACTATTGAGAGATGCACATACTCACAGAGGTAATTCACACGCTCTCTCTCTCTTTCTCTCTCTACTTAGTCTAATAATTTTAATAATTTTGTCTTTGTGTGCAAATCAAGCCAGTGACCAAACTATACATTCCTGCTATTAAGAGAAATAATGTTATGTTATTTACTACCACTTTACACTTTACAAGGTTAATTTATTAACAACATCAACTAAGAATGAACAATACTTCTACAGTATTTTAGAATGTTAACAAATGACACCTTATTGTAAATTGTTAGATTGCAGAAAGCAATCAAAGAACAAACCTTGTTTACTGGAGCTGTCAGTGTGTTGTGTTTGTTTACAAAATGACATCGCCAACTATTGGCCTGGCAGCATAAGGCAGTGTTTTCAGACATTTTCATGGATCTGTGTTAAAAAGGGACAGTTTTTACATTGTTTTTTTTTTCTGTCCAAAAATATGTTAATCTTTTGATTTTAAAACAAACCATTTTTCTAATTTGTATCTTTATAATAATTTAAGGCCTGATGAAAGTGAAAGAAGAAAGACAAGAAATGAATGAGGTGGAGGAGAAATATCAGGATCAGAAAGATCATAATGACAACGGAGAAGCAGTGAGTTGCAGCATCCAAACAACAGACGTCAAAAGATCTTTCAATTGCTCTCAGTGCCGAAAAACTTTCAAACGCAAAGCGCGTCTTAAGAATCACATGTTAATTCATACTGGAAAAAAGCCTTTCAGCTGCTCTCAGTGTGGAAAGGGTTTTACAGAAAAATCAACCCTCAACAATCACATGATAATTCATTCTGGGATAAAGGCTTTCAGCTGCTCTCAGTGTGGAAAGAGTTTTGCAGGGAAAGGAGAACTTAACCGTCATTTGGTAATTCACTCTTCAGAAAACCCTTTCAGCTGCTCTCAGTGTGGAAAGAGTTTTACACATAAATCAAGCATGAAAAGGCACATGTTAATTCATTCTGGGATTAAGTCTATCGGCTGCTCTCAGTGTGGAAAGAGTTTTGCAAATAAAGGAGAACTTAACAGTCATTTGGTGATTCACTCTTCAGAAAAGCCTTTCAGCTGCTCTGAGTGTGGAAAGAGTTTTACACATAAATCAACTCTCAAGAAGCACTTGTTAATTCATGCTGGGATAAAGGCTTTCAGCTGCTCTGAGTGTGGAAAGAGTTTTACACTGAAACCAAACCTCAAGAATCACATGTTAATTCATACTGGAAAAAAGCCTTACAGCTGCTCTCAGTGTGGAAAGAGTTTTGCACGGAAAGCAGGCCTCAATACGCACATGTTAATTCATACTGGAATAAAGTCTTTCGTCTGCTCTGAGTGTGGAAGGGGTTTTACAGAAAAATCAACCCTCAACAAGCACACGTTAATTCATTCTGGGATAAAGTCTTGCGTCTGCTCTCAGTGTGGAAAGAGTTTTGCAGGGAAAGGAGAACTTAACCGTCATTTGGTGACTCACTCTTCAGAAAAACCTTTCAACTGCTCTCAGAAATAGCCTCTCTCTCTCTCTGAGAAACACAGCCAAGATTATTTCAAAATACATGATAGCTTGGCGAATATCATCGAAAACACTTGTTTATGTGTCATGTAAGCACGGACTGTTGAGGAATACATCGGAGGTGGGTCCTTCTTTTACATGTGAGGTTTCCATTTCTGGATCTAAAAACCTAAAACCTGCTGTTTGCAGTTTGTTTATTGTGCAATTTAACGGGTATCAACATTTTTGTTTTCATCAGAAACTTGTTTGTCAGAATAGAAAATTACAGCTGTGTCTACCAAATATTACTAGGGCTTGTAAGGTGCTTAAAATGCCTTAAGTACTTGAATTCCACTTTTGCTTGCACAGGGAGCATGTCTTGCAAGCTGGGGGCTATTTTCCACAGGTGCTGCGTGATTTCACTGCGCCCGCTGCAGCCATGGCACGGCAGAAAACTTCCTTGAATATTACGCCAGAGTGGGAGTAGTTCCTAATCATATTGGCCTAGAAAATCGCAACTTCTCATTTTCTGCCATTCTTAGCACACAATATAACTACAGAAGAGTCACGTTTTAAATAGGAAAAATATCAAAACTCTTTGTTTATTTTTGAACGTGATGCTACTGGTCTAATTGATTCATTGATATGAATATGCTAAGCTATGTTTAATGTGCGATCACCAGACCTGGAGATCAGCTGAATAGATTCCAAAATGGTAAAACTCAACTTAATAACTGTTGGGAAGTTGGAGATTGAGCTTATTTCCAAAAAAGTGGAGTGTTCCTTTAACTGCTAATGAGCTGCTTTCTCCCCACCTCCTCCTTCTGTGGAGCGACAAGCCACTCTCATGAGACTGTAAAGTTTAGCCACTGAACTCGCTAACTATCACATTTTTTAGGAAAGACACTTTGCTATGATTTCTTAAACAAATATTGACTACTTCTGTCGGTAAAGCTGGATCACAAATGATTAAAAAAAGATATTAAAATTATGCAAAGCAGCTTTACAGAAAATTTTAAGTTTCTACATTACATTTAGGACTGTTATTAGTGATGACTATGGCAGAAATTTACAGTAAGAATAATACAGCTAGTTACAAATAACACATAATCTAACAGACGATGAACGCTATTAACTGCAATGATTATATGTTGTGATTAAACTTTGTGATTAGACTTTGAGATTAAACATAATTTGATTTTAAGCATAAAGTGAATTTTGCATCTGATGACCCCTTTAAAATTATTCATTGTATCAACAGTGTAGCGTATCAGATTCAAACAGAACATTGTTGAAACACAAAGAGCTGAATTCCTCAAAGAGGCCCAAGACAACATGGATAATCAAAAATGAGATCTTAGCACCAGTCTAAAGTAAACCTAACCAATTCTTTCACAGCTTTGAACTGCTTGCAGCATTAAAACAAAATAACACTTACTGATAATTCAACTCAGGAAGGAGATTGTGTCAAATTTGGGACAAGTAACCAAGATTAATGGTCAAAGAGCCAACAACACGAGTAAATCCATGACGGAAATCACGAGCTAAAGACTTCCTCAGATTGACTTCTTCCAGCTAAAGACAAGACAAGAACCAGACTGAGATTCCTTCTAGACTCTTTGTGTCGTTCTGTGAATGTGAGGAACAAAAGGTCAGAGACGGTCGTTTACATGACTAAATGCATCAGATCAACCTAAATGAGGAAAGGAGTTGATAATCAAATATCATTTTATTGCATAACTTTATATGATGTATGTAACCCAGACATTTGTCATGTTTAATTACTTCCGAATATGTTCCTGTCTGTGTTTGTGTGTGTGTGTCTGTGCAGGGATTGGCTGTTCGTCAAGGAACGTGATTGGTGGATTCTGAAACAGGGGCCTGTTTCAGAAAGGAGGTTAAGTGAAAACTCAGAGTTTGGTAACTCTGAGATACGAGAAACTCTGAGTTTTTCATTTCAAAAAGGCAGGTTTGTCAAACTCGGGAAGTAGGGTAACTCAAGCCTGTTTCTGAAAGAGAGGTAACTATTACTCCGAGTCAGTTACCGTGGTAACTTACTCTGTGAACCTAACCTGGTCGGGAGCAGGTATCATTCTCTAAACTCTGTCGGCCTCCTACCCTTTTTTAAAGACGAAGCGGTATTTCTCGCCGTAGCCTTAGTCATTCAATGCACACATTTCGGACAGAAACAGAGAAGAAACTTACGAGAATGGCTTGTCCTTTTTTGGAGGATCCCATAGATGAGGAGGCTGCATTAATTCGAAGAGAATTACATTTATGTCGGGCAAGGATTTTGAGACCCAGAGTGGATGTTTTTGTCTTTTCCCTTGTAACGGTGGTATTGTGTGGTTGAACTATCCGGGATAATTGTCAAAAATTTGTGACAAGTTAGATACTTGTCTGGCGCCCGAACATTAGTAACCAATTGTTCTCCTCTTCTTTTTGGGGTTTCCATTTTTAAGTCAAGTAAAATTTGAGAGCTGACATGAACATTGAAATGTAGTCTAGTGGTTTGGATACAGCGTCAACACAAGGGACAACCCGGGTTCGCTTCCCGTATCCAATGGAATTTTTTTATTTATTGTTTTGCTTAAATAACAAGTAAAATAATTGTTTTGGGCAACCACCATTTTTGTTTTAGCGTTACAGTTTTTCGTTGCTATCAATTAAGTTACGTATATCCATAATCTAATCCGTTCTTACATCACT
>JAUMHE010000044.1:920884-933006 GCA_032359235.1 Enteromius mattozi | reverse complement strand
CCTTCCTAAGAAGGGCCCTGCGTAGTCAACATGAAGTCGTTCCCAGGGTGAGCCTGGCCACTCCCACGGGTGCAACGGAGCTTGAGCAGGTGCCTTTTTGAAACTTTGACACATCTCACAGGTCTGCACCACTTTCTCCACATCCTGATCCATACCAGGCCACCATATGTATGAACGGGCCAACCCCTTCATTCTTGACATACCAGAATGGGTTTGATGTAACTGTTTCAATACAGCCGCTCGACCTTGCGATGGTATGATGATTCTTGCTCCCCAAATCACACATCCATCTTCCACACTTAGCGAGTCTCTCCTATGATAGTAGGGTAACAGCGGTGGCTCCACTTCTTCAGGCCAACCCTTTAACACGTACTCATGTACCTTGGAGAGCGTTATGTCATGGGATGTCCACCTCCGAATTTGTACTGCACTTACAGTTGAGTCATCCATTAAATCCATCATCAGCACTTGATCATTAGTGTCAACCAGTTCTCCCTCACCTGGTATGGGGAGTCTACTCAGCGCATCAGTATTTTGGTGGTACTTTCCTGGCTTGTACACAATGTTGTATTGATATGCCTGTAACATCACAGCCCACCTTTGCACTCTGGGTGATCCCATTTGAGGAACGGCCTTTGTTTCATTGAACAAATTAATCAAGGGCTTATGATCAGTGCAGATTGTGAATGCACGACCATATAAGTACTTGTGAAATCTTTGAATTCCAAAAATCACAGCTAAGCCTTCTTTGTCTAACTGTGAATAACGCTTCTCTGCAGCCGTCAATGTTCTTGACATGAACCCAAGAGGTTTTTCCGTACTCTCTCCTTTTCTGCGCTGTGAGAGCACGGCACCCACCCCATAGGGTGAGGCATCACAAGCAAGAATGAGTTCTGAATCGGACGAATAGTGCACTAGCACTCTTGCTGATTTCAGTAGAGCTTTAGATTCCTTGAAAGCTTCTTTCTGTGGCTTTTTCCGCATCCACTGAACATCCTTTCTCAGCAGCAGATGAAGTGGGGCTAGTAGCATTGCTAGATTGGGAAGGAACTTATTTTAATAGTTCAACAACCCCAGGTACGCCTTAAGTTCTGTAACATTCCTGGGTTCTGTTGCTTCCTCAATGGCTTTCACCTTAGTTTCTGTAGGATGTAGGCCCTGTGCATCTACTCGGTGACCCAAATATTCCACCTCATCTGCCAGGAACACACATTTTCCCCGCTTTAGCCGCAAACCAGCTTCTTTCAGCCTTGACAACACTTCATCTAGAGTCCTCAGGTGACTGTTTTGGTCTACTCCAGTCACTAATATATCATCCAGATAAACAACTACTCCAGGAATACCTTGCAACAATCCCTCCATCGTTCTCTGAAAGATGAATGTTTGAACATTAAACATGAAACGTGAATGTTTCTTCCGATTTATCACTCTCATTATTTTCACTTACATTAAATGTTCGATGCGGACGCACGCCTTTTCCTCTTTTTCCATTTACCAATTGTCCCCTCTGATTATTTTTGTTGCGACAAGCCCTGGCGATATGGCCTATTTTCCCACAATCATAACATTTGTCCTTTTTAAATCTGCATTCAGCGGCTTTGTGATTTCTTCCTCCGCACCTGTAGCAGTCCCTGGTGTCTATTTGTTCACCTGTCTCTCCCTTTTTCCCGTGATCAGGTTTCTTCATCTTGAACCTGACGCTGTTACATATCTGTACACCAGATTTATGTTGCAAGTCGAGCACATTTTTGCTTGCGGCTTCTGTGGCTACTGCAATTTTAAAAGCAGTCTCAAATGTCAGATTTGTTTCTGAAAGCAAACGTCTCTGAATCCGATCATCATCTATGCCACAAACAAGCCGATCCCTCAGCATCTGGTCTAAAGTTGCTCCGTAATTACAGTCTTGTGCTAAGCGCCGCAACTCTGCAACATACTCGGTTACAGTCTCTGACGGCTTCTTTGTTCTTGAGTCAAATTTAAATCTCTGAACAATCTCACTTGGCTGGGGGTTGAAATGATTTCTTAACATCGTTACCAACTGCTCATAAGTTCTTTCACTTGGTTTTACAGGGCTGAGAAGATTTCGCATCACACTGTAAGTTTGTGGTCCCACAACACTTATGAGAATAGCTCTTTGCTTACCCTCATCATCGATTCCATTAGCCACAAAAAACTGCTCCAGTACCTCGGAATATTCTTCCCATGTTTGAGCTTTTGCATCAAATGCTCCCAGTGAGCCAATAGTTCCTGTAGCCATGGTTCTCTATCTTTTTTTTTTTTTAAATCTTCTGTTCCCCTCATAGTCAGCTATTATCCTCACGGGCTCACCGCTTCATCCTCGTTGCCAAAAATGTAGTAACTTCAATAAAGATCAGTCTACTACACGTCGTGAGTTGAAGTTAACCTTTACTTTCTGTTTACCTCAGTTACAGCAATAGACATTAGCACCGCAAGCCTTCTGCATCGGATACTTTTCTTCAACTACCTTACAGTTCAGAACACAACACTTGTAATACAATAACGACACCTTGTGGTTACTGCAGGATACTACAACTAAAGACATAAGTGTTTTGTTATATATGTTTTTTTGTATATGTTAAGACTTTTCCCTTTATTTAGGTCATTTGATTTGTTTGCTGTGGTTGTGTTTAATTGTTCAATTAAAGTTTTATTAAATTGTTAAATAATAGTAACTGTGTATTTTTAAATGAAAAATAAGGAATTAAAAAGTTGCTTACCAATACACAAAACATTCAAAATTGATAAATTGGGCTAAAAAAAGAAGGCTCTGAGTGATACTAAATAAAGAGCCACTTGGGAGCCGTAAGAGTCGGCTCTTTCAAGGGAGCCGAACCAAAAGAGCCGAATCTTTGAAAAGAGCCGAACTTCCCATCACTACTGCAAACACTCTCATGTAATGTGTGTTTCATTCATGCTTGAAGCTGGAGTGCGCCCTCAAGCAGAAAGTCCAGAAATTGCTCCCTTCATAAAAAATACATAAATAAAGTTGCTGAGGAGATTGAGGCACGCGCAGCCTCTCGAGGAGAAACTATATAAATTATAAAATAGTTTAATAAACAGTTCAAGCATTATATTAGTTATAATATTAATAATATTAGGTCGCTTACATTAGGCGGATCGCATCTCATAGCAACCAGTCGATTCACTGAAGAATGATTCAGTGTTTTGAATGATTAGTGAAAGTTTCATGATGAATCTGCCGTTACTTTTAACGAATCTACTGGTGTTATAATTTTGTTTAAATGTATAATTTACGCCATCATGTCTTGTTTGTATATTCAATATATATATATATATATATATATATATATATATAACTTATAACAATAATCACATTCTAATAATTCAATTTATAGAGTAAATGTAAGGATTTGAAATGAAAGATAAAGTATTAATAAGGTTAGGGGAAAAATGTCATGTAAAGTTAACCAAACTTTATTTATTTATTTTAATATTGTGAGATGGTGTAGTGCAAAAAAACAAAAAACACAGTCAAGTAGCTGCTCAATTAAACGATCTTGCTCGTCTCAGTTTGCTCAATCTTGACGATGTTAAAATGATTATTTCACACCCAGAGATGAACGATTGGATGATGAAGTTACTGACAGTCTGTTAAATGCACAGGAGCGCTGAGCTTGCTTTTCTGAAGTACACTATTCATGCTATCTGAACAAACTGGGTGATCAAAAGTTCAGAGACTATGCCCTTGATAAACAACGTAAAACTGTTCTCTTCCGGGCAACATTAGTCTGTTTGTGTAATGATGCAGTAGAGCGCTGCAGCTCTTATTCCCATGAAGTGAAACTCGTCTCACTTTAAACCCGTTTTCTCAAATTTCCATTCCTGAAAAGCATAGATATTAGCCAAATTATCAATATTAGAGTCCGGCCCTAACAGCCATCCTTAATAATTCTTTAGCAAATGGAGTTGTACCAGCAAGTTTCAAACATTCATTGGTTCACCCTCTGCTGAAGAAACCCCATCTTGATCCATCTATCCTACAGTCTAACATACAGTCAGTTGGATTCCTACATTGGTATATCCAATGTTTTGGATACTCTACAGTCGGGTTTTAGACCTTTGCATAGCACAGAAATGCATTGTTGAAGGTTAGCAATGACCTTTTGCATTGCTAAACTGAAAACAGACATTGCCCCACTAAGATTTGGAAACTGTAATCCATGCTTTCATAATATCACACTCGAATTACTGTAGTTTGTTTTATTGTGGCCTGCCTCAAATGGCAAATTCTCATCTGCTAGAACAACAACAAGAAACAAAAAAGTCCTCAAATCTGTCTTCGAATCTTAGTTGTTTTCTCTGGCTTTTGATTAATGTGAGTTTAAGGCTCTGGTGTTAGTTTGCTCTGAATCCATTTTATGTGTTTAATTGTCATATGATGCATGTTTTCTTTTATGCTTTTTATATACTGTTTTTGTGTACAGCATTTTGGCATAACTTTTGGCTTTTAAATGTGCTATAGAAATAATGTTTGACTTGACTTGAAACATGTCAATGGTTTTTACCTGAACCCAGATCAGTCTTATTGGCCTGTTTAGACAAGTGATGTTGCCAAACTAATTTTGGGAGGAGCGTGCACGAATAATCAGACACAGCCGGGGCCACCACCACTATTGGACAGAAGGCAGAATGTCTAATATGCTGAGAACATATTGTGGTTTCTAAAGACTACAACCTCAACCATAATTTTTCAAGCAAGCATTCGAATTAGGCTATCAATCTGTCACCTCCAGAAAAGTCAAACAAGGCTTTAAAACTTGCCACAAATTTAAAAACCCAGCAAAATACATTTACAAAACAGTGATGTACTGAAGAATCTGTAAGAAAAGCTAGTTATTTAGTGGCATATAAGATTGCAAAGCACAGCAAGTTTTTTTCGGATGTGGAATTTGTGAAAGACTGTATGGTGGAAACTGCTGACATGTTTGTTAACAGTTGGTCATCAAATCTAACCAGCAAATACACTGGCCTGCTAAAAATGTCACAAGACAAAGTAAAAGATGAAAACCCCACTTTATACCCCAGGAAGTTTTGTGTAAAAGTGTGTTGAAGCCTGAAAATGTCAAAGTTGTTTTTAAGCTTGTCAACTTTATACAAGCAAGAGTGCTGAACCACTGGCAGTTCATTCAGCTGCTTAACGAAGTGGTTTAAAGTGTTGTACCATTTAAATGTGCGCTGGCTAAGTCTCTGCAATGTGCTTCACCATGTCTGGGAACTAAAAGGTGAGATAGCAGCATTCCTCAATACGGTTGGAAAAAACTGACAACTTTCCCAAATTACAAGACACAGACTGGCTGGCTGACCTCGCCTTCAGTGTTGACACACTGAGGCATCTGAATGATCTCAGTTTGAGACTTCAGGGAAAAGACATTTTTGTGCACAAACTGTACAGCAACGTGAAAGCGTTCAAGGCCAAACTTGTATTGTTCTCCAGATATTAGGGCCCGCTTTTATCAAACTTCTAAAAATTACTCTCAAGAACACTGTTCAAATTGACTTAAGTGTAAAAACAAATCTTGGCTCAAAGCTGTGCTTAAACAATTCTGTCAACAGCTGTCAACAATTCTGACTTCATTTCTGCTTTTTCCTTGCTTTTTTTATCTCAAACACCTTACCACTGCAAGAACACACTAATCAGTCAACCAACTCAATTTAATCTACACATACTGTACAAGTGTACTGCAGACAACATTTTGGTAGAACCACTACATATCTCCGACCATTTCTTCATTACATTAAACTACTTTTTTCTACCTGTGTGCTATCAACCCCTATACCGGTTACTTTCAGGCGAAACCTATGCTCCCTTTCTCCCTCCCATCTTTCCTGTGTAGTATCTACCCATTTCTCACCTCTGGATTTCTCTCCTACACTCACACCAGCACTTATACACATCATCAACACATCTCTCCTCACAGACACTTTCCCCACTGCATTCAAGCAGGCTCGGTTAACCCCAATGCTCAAAAAACCTACTTTAAAAACTTCACTTACAGAAAACCATGCCCTTCCTCTCTCCTTCCATTCATAGCGAAAACACTCAAACAAGTTGTTTTCAACCAGGTATCATTGGGGTATATTTTCACAGAACAATAAACTGGATGCTAACCAGTCAGGTTTCAGGAGTGACCACTCAACAGAGACTGTTGTACTCTCAGTCACAGAGGCCTTGCGGACTGCAAAAGCTGATTCTAAATCATCATTGCTTATTCTGCTGGATCTATCTGCTGCTTTTGTCACTGTCAATCATCAGATCCTTCTGTCCACCCCCTCCATGTATCACTGTGATTCCACTTCATTGGTTTAAATCCTATCTCACTGGAAGGTCTTTCAGGGTGGCCTGGGGAGGAGAGCTATCCAAAACACATCAACTGGTCACTGGGGTTCCTCAGGGCTCGGTTCTTGGACCTCTTCTCTTCTCCACATACACTACATCGCTGAGTCCCATCATACAAGCACATGACTTCTCCTACCACTGCTACGCTGATGACACACAGCTCTATCTCTCTTTTTAACCAGATTAACAGTAGATGCACGGATCTCAGGCTGTCTGTCGGACATCTCGGCATGGATAAAAGATCATCGCCTACAGCTCAACCTGGTCAAGACTAAGCTTCTTGTCTTCCCTGCCACATCAACTCTACAGCAAGACTTCACCATCCAGCTAGGTTGGTCCACAATTACCCCATCGACTTTGGACAGAAATCTTGGCGTAATCTTTGATGACCAGCTGACTTTCAAAGACCACATTGCAAAGACTGCTCGATCTTGCAGGTTTGCATTACACAACATCAGAAAGATCAGGCCCTTTCTAACAGAGCATGCTGCACAACTTCTTGTCCAGGCCCTTGTCATTTCTAGGCTTGACTATTGCAATGCTCTTCTCATTGGACTTCCAGCAATTACAATCAAACCACTACAAATTATTCAGAATGCAGCTGCTGGCTGGCTACTAGTTGTGGTTTGCATCAAGTTCAAGACATTGATGCTAGCATATAGAATTTGAATGTGTGCTATTATAAGTGATTGAATTGTGGGTGACTGAAGAATGAAAATAATAATTTTGATGTGTATCGAAGGACAAGGAAGGATGTGAAATGGACGAGAAGGGTTTGACTGCACATTTGCACTTACTCTCTCAGAATAGCACTCTCAGTCCCCTGCGCTTCCTCTACAAGTTATGTCACCCTTATGAAAAAGAACTTTAAGTGTGCCATAAGTATACTATAAGTGAACTCTTTCAATCCCACAATGAACCGCAAAAACAAGTGTACAACTGATGTACACTCAACGGCTAAAGATAACCTATAATGCACTGTGAGAGTCGTGCGCCGAATGAACTCCTGCATCTCCAGAACATGGCGCCCGCTGCTGAATCATTTACAAAGTACTCGTCCATGGTGTAATACAGCGTAATGTAATACAGGTACAAATTCATTGTACATCGATTATTATTTTTTTTAAACTATTATTTGTACATAACTTCCTTGACAAAATTCAAATTAAATCCATTAATCGTATTAATGGAACTGCTTGTTTCAAAATAATTATGAAGCAGCAAGCAAATGCAAAAGCAGTAGACCTTCTGGTGCACTTTGTGTCTGAATTCACTCACTTATTTTCATTCACTCTTTCAAGTGAACTGAAGTGGTCTAATGTAGGGTATAGTGAATGAGGGTAAACAGCCACAGTGTTTCCCAACCCTGTTTCTGGAGGTACACCAACATTTTCCCTTATCTGACCAAAACATTTCAGGTCCTGGAGTCTCTGATAATGAACTGATGAGTTGATTCAGGTGTGCTTAATTAGGAAATGCTGGGAAATGTTTAATGTCGGTGTGCCTCCAGGAACAGGGTTGGAAGACACTGCTCTAACAAGATCAAATGACATAAAACAGCATCAAAACTGTGCAACATTATGGAATGACATGTCAACAAATGAAAAGGGAAATAATGATCGTCAGAAATGAAAGCCAGACATGACGGAAATGTACTGCTGTCCAGTTAAAACTAATGTTCAGTATTATTTGTCTGTTTTTATAAAGTACATCAAATAATACAATTTAAAAAACACAGCCACTGTATCACTGCAGAGACGCTAGTCATTGTAAACAATTAAAATAATAGAGTATAGAGAATAAGACTGATACCTTTTTGCAATTTTTTTTTTTTTGTTAATTCAGTACGAAATTAGATCTGTTAACTTGTTCAAGGACGCATTATCCGCATCTGAGTAAAAACTAAGATGAAAAGATACCGGTAACATAAATGTGTTCATAAATGACTAATAACTAATTTACAAATGCATTACAAATCATTTATAAGCAGTTATAAATGCATGAATAAAATTGTGATTTTAATGCAATACCTGCCAAATAGTGAGCCATTTTTTTTAACTCATTTGTATAAATGCTTAACAACTATATTTATTAATACTTATTTCACTTAAGACCAGACTCCTGATTATTTCATGATGCAGCAAAAAATGTGCTATTATAGCAAGACAGAAGGGTGTTGTATTTATAATTTTCTCATTTATATCTCATGAATAAGGTTCTTTACCCATGATTCTCTGCAGAAATTCATGATGCCTATCTACAGCAATGAATAGAAATTGATGTAGTTTGTTCATCAGGATGATATTATCATCTTTATTTATATTTTGAGTAGCAATCAAAAAAACAATCATAACAATCATAAAAACACAGCCATGACTTAAGCCATAGATACTAATATTAAAAAATATTATTCCAAAATGGCACGAGAACCTTAATGTAATGAACCATTTGTTAATGATGTATAAATATTAATAACTTGTAAAAGTGTACATTAATGAAAAGTGAACATCTGTGAACCTTTTATTAAAGAGTTATAAACGTTAATAACGTCTAAATGTAAACCTAAATGTGGACCATTTATTAATGATCTGTAAACGTTAGTAACCTCTAAACGGTACATTGATGTACAGTAAAGTGAACACATGTGGACCATTTATCAATGAGCAATAAACTTTTATAACCTGTGAAAGTAAACCTTAAAAGTGAACAACCATTTATTGATGCAGTATGAACTTCATTAACCTCTTAAAGTGAACCTTAAAGTGAGCACATTAATCATTTATTAATGCACAAACATAAAATTTCTTTTCTCAGTTAAAACTATTTTATTATTGATGTTCTATCAATGAGTGCGTTTACATGGACCCTCTTAATGTGATTATAATGAGATTTTGACAGTATTGCGATTAAACTTTAACTCATGTAAACGCAATATTTCGATTTAAATAATGTGATTATGCTCATAATCGCCACAAGCATAATCGTATTAACATAGGTGGCCAACGCCGATTTTAATCAAAATATACAGACATGTAAACACCTTAATCAAAATATTGCCGCTCTGACCAGTCTTTACTACTGTTTCGGCTATTAAAATAGTGTAGTTTTGTGTGTAATGGCAAAATGATTATTTAATTTCATTTTTTTAAGTCAATTTAGTTAAGTTGCATTCTTCTTTGTTAAATAGCCTATAAGTTTTTGTTTTTTAAAAGTAACGACCAAGCGGCCAGCGGCAGAAAAGCTTTTTTTTTTTTTTTTTAAATCATCACGACTTGCCTAAAATAAAATCAATGTACTTTCCATACTAAAACAATTTAAGCATATAAAAATGTTTTAACGTTAAACCTCACTATAATAATAAATGTGTGCAAGCCTAACATATCCAAATTTGTTTGGAGACTGGAAGCTCGCTCCAGGACACAGAGGCATCAGCGCAAGCACTTTTATTCTTTCAGTGGAAACAAAATAGCCTTTGTTGTCATTTTTTCTGATAAAGATAAGATACATCATTTGGAATTGTAAAGTGTCTACTTTTATTTGTGTGCATTGACAATATCAACAAAACGTGATTTTCTGCCTTTGCTTCTTGAACAGGAGCAAAAATGAACTAAATCTCTGCAAAAGGACATGATAAGTATATATATAGAAAGCTTTAAATAAAAAATAAAAAAAATTAAAACAAAAACCTCCTAAATTATAGCCTAATCATAATCCGTAAACATGACTTCTTAAAGTTGCATTTATATCTTTGCGACACGATTTCACAGAAAACAAGTATGTTAAATCTCCTTACTATTTTCCCCTGACACATTTATGGTAATTACTTTTACATGATTGGCATGACACAGACCTGTGATAATATGCAGATTAGACACCTTTGTGGATAAGAAAGCATTGAATTTCTTGGAAAAAATCAGAAACACAACTTGCTGCCTTCAGTTCCTTACTCTTATCCAGAAACAAATTTCAAATATAAAATAGTTTTTCATTAGATGTAAAATACCATTTAAACAGTGGATAGTAGGTAACGCACCTGCGCACTTCTCACTGCTGTATGTGTGCACTTGGATGGGTTAAATGCAGGGCACAAATTCCTAGTATGGGAAACCATACCTGGCCACATGTCACGTCCTTTCCTTTCCTTTTAAAAAAATATGGATCCACTCGCCTTTGACTCCGTTGGTACACTTAAACCGTATACTCTGCAGTGACACCTCACAGTTAGCTGACCCATAAAACTAATAAACACTTTGAGAGATTAAAATTTCACTTTAGAGCACGTTGGAACAGCATGATTTCTTCTTCTTTGAAAACTTGACTTTACATTGGATGCTTGTTAGCACCAACTACAGTCTTTGGTGACACACAGGCAACTACACACAGGCTTTTGGTCATGCGTTCCTTTTTATTTCCAAAATGTAACAGTGCATAACAAAACATTTATTTAAAAAAAATAAAAGAAGGAAGAAAAAGAAAAGAATCACAAGTTTGCACACAAGAAAGGATCAGAAATTGAATAACAACACTTTCACTGATTTCCAATGTTGTTTCTATATTATAATAACCAGTGTTGGGGGTAATGCTGTTACAGATCTGCCAGGCTCTGCACCCAGCCAATCACAGTGCTCACTCCCCCATGAGTTATGATCACTGTCACCTGCATCTCATCATCACTCTAATCAACGCCACTATAGAACCACACACCACTCCTCGTTTGTACGAAGAGGACTATATTGTGTGCTTCTAGTTTCACAACTCTTGAAACACTTACCCTGTACTTACCTCTGTGTTCTCCTTCGTTCCAGTATCCTTCCCAAGTTCCAGGAATCCCTCTGTTTATGTGGTGTGTGGTTGTCTCCCAGCTCCAGCGTGTCTCCTTCGTCTCTGTGTGTCTCCAACGCTCCATCAATCCAGCAAATATCAAAAAAAGACTTTATTACGACAACTCATCTAGCTCTCTGCTACTTATGAAGCCAGTTTCATATCCATTGCTCATACTCTGCTGTGAAAATAAATAACCTTCTATTATCACCTCCTGTGTAGCATCTGCTTCCGTAACAAACGCATTACAAGTAATGCAAGTTATGTAATAATATTACTTTTTCAAGGTAACTAGTAAAGTAATGCATTACTTTTTAATTTTAGAATAGAGTTACTTTTTCAATAAAGTAATGCCAGTGACTTTGTTTTCTAATTTATTGACTGACTTTATTTAAGTCTCCTGACTCCATGTTGGAAGAAATCTGAAATACAGAGGAATTGTGTGCGGTGTGTGAATACAGTGTAGTTCTAGACAAAATGTCAATGTGCATTAATTCATCTCACTCTAAAAAACAGATTTAGTAAACATCAAAATTAATTAAAATAAACTTGCAAATCTGCAATAATTAAAGTACACAAATGTATCTAATCCCATTTAATTAACCAATATCTTTGCTGCTGACCCTTGATGATCCAGTTCAACCATACTTACAACCAAAAATGACTTCAAAAACTATTGTGCTTTGTTGTTTTTTTTTTTGTTTGTTTTTTTTATTGCTGAAGAGTATTGAACTTTCTTCTCCTGTGCTTTTACAGATGTGAATTTACTTTTTCTTCAGCCTGAGGTTAATTCGTGACCTTTTTTGGTGTGCTTTTAAATTTGCTATAAATAGAACTTATAATACAAACAAACACTCAAGCTCTGCCCATATTTAAAAAGTAATGCAAAAGTAACGTAATGCATTACTTTCCATAAAAAGTA
>JAUMHE010000044.1:744960-755761 GCA_032359235.1 Enteromius mattozi | reverse complement strand
TAAATATAATTATATAATTATAAACGATTATAAATAAGGATTTTAATCTAGATTAATATCTTGTAAGGTAGAGCTAGATCAGTAGGCCTTATAATGGCGTGCATTTCAGTCACTATTTCATATTCATTCCGGGTTTTTTTTTTTTTTGACAACAGAAACCATTAAAAATATCAGTGAAAACAGTTATATTGAGAATTAGGGTGCATTGAATAACATTATGTGACCACAGAGAAGCGAGATAATATGAAGCACTGACGTAATGAATATGTATTTGTTTTTTATGTAAATGATTCAATAAATACCGTACCGTGCCATTCATACGAGGTATTACCGTACCGTGAAATGTTGATACCGTTACATCCCTAATATATAGTATAACTTACTTAGCTCCTATTGGCTGTTGCTCCTGAGAGTCACTCTTCATTTCCCTGGACACGCCCAAATCCGCTCGCTATGAGCTGCTGTTTCGACGAGGTTATCATCGATGTGTGTGTGGATGGACATGAGTTCAGTCTCATCATACAGTCAAACGTGATGCTGTTTATTAATATCCCTCATGTTATTATGGCCAGATCCCCAGTGCAGGTTCTGTTCCTCACTGAACATCCGGTTTCACTTACAAATGACTTAAGATGTGTGTTAACGGCTGAAGATCTGACTTCAATCTGAGATCACAGCACCCAGAATTGATCAGAGCCTGAACACACACACACACACACGGTCCTCATCCATGTAATGTGCTCCTGAAATAGCCAAGTGAGCTGAAGCTGTAATCTGTGAAAAGCATCAATCAATCTCATTTCACTGATTACAGTGCGGTGTGAGTGTGTGTGTGTGTGTCTCATCTCATAAACAGGACTCTCTTATGCTAATTACAGTGACGTGAGTGGCTTCTGCAGAGGGGTGGAGCCTGTGTGTGTGAAGCCATCAACTGTATCAAGAGGTCTATTTTAATGGTTGCTATGGAAACTGAGTGGCCAAGAGAAGTGCAGACTCAGATCTCTGAACTGTGTGTCAGTCTCTGCATCACAAGCACTTTCTTCTCCTCCATCACGTCCAGTACAAAACGACACAAATCTTCATTTGAACGGTTGTCATTGACCGTCCCTAATGTCCGTCCGCCCCTGTATGACTGTGTCCTGTAAAACCTAAAAGAAGACTCAGTGAAGACCGTGTCCAGCGACACTGGATCCCATTGACTTCCATTGACTGAGACTCTTTGTGTCTGCCTGGAGAAGTCTGTGGTAGTCCTGATGTCAGCTGTCCTCGCTCAGCGCTCTGTAATCACAGGCTGTCCGTCAGCGGAGATCATGGCAGAGCTTGTGTAACGGTGTGTAGGTGCGGGTCGCTCTCTGCTCGTCAGGGGAGAGTTTATCTCATCCATAATAAACAGGCTGAAGATGTGCACGCTCCCATCAAATATTGATCTGCTGAGCGTCTGCTGCTGCACTATTCATGTGTGTCACAGACACCGGCCGCTCACAGCGCTCTGGAACACACCTCAGGGCTCACCTCTGTGCAAGGCCAAGTCCAGTTCATCTGCTACTGTCTTTTGGTCTCTGTTGTTCTTTTTTTTTTTAAGTTTGAGTTGTAGATCCTCCCATTTTTGTATGCCTTCCAGTGTGGGAATATTGCAGTTTCACTTCTAATCTGTTTTTTTCTTTGTGATTTTTTTATATATATATATATATATATATATATATATATATATACACACACACACACACATTAAATATAATTAATCATCTGTATAACTTGGATAACAGCCATATTTAAAGGAATTAATGTGTTACATAGTGTTGTTGAATTGGTTTTTATCAGTTCATTTATTAAATATTGGTTGGATCGCTCCAAATCTTGCAGCAGTGTTTGTTTCAGTGTGATTTTTAACTTGGGTAAATATATTTGGGATAATAGCGTTTTCTGATGGCTTTGGTCATTCCATCTCTCTCTTCCTCTCTCGTGTGACGTTTGGTGGGAGATTTTGTTCTGTGATGTTCAGTTTTGACAGAAACAGGCTTTTTGCTCCAGAAGCACTGAGTATTTATACAATCTTTTGAAGTGGATGATATTAATATCCACACAAGCGCTTCTCGCCGGTTCTCTGAAACCATGTATCTTCTGATTGTTAGCACATGCTGTGAAATTCAGAATTCCAGGTGCTCGTTAGCTAATTTTCTTTCCCAGTACTGATTAACACATGACGTGTCTGAAAGATCCTGCCTCTTGAGGAATAATAAAAACAATGGGGAGGTCATTTTTGCGAAGATATCTGCGTTTAGGACAGTTGCTAAGCTGTAACCTCTGTCTGTCTGTCTGTTTTTCTCGCAGGTTTTTCGCTCCTCCATCATGTCTGTCTGCATTTACCGTGGCTTAGCTCCATCCTCTCAGGAAAAGCGGGCGTGGCTTCACGCGCTGGCCCCGCCCCTGCGCCACTGGCCCTGCCCATCGCTGCAGCACCTGCTGGTCGTGTGTCTGCTCCTCCTCCTGCCGCTGGCCGTCCAATCACGGCGCGAGCGGGGCGGAGGGAGCGTGGCCCACTACATCCCGTCGTCGGTGGCACATTATCCGCCGGTCTCCAAGCTGCTGCAGGGCTTGAGCATCGCGGTGGTGCTGGTGGGAAACTCCAGTGAGGTGGCCCTTGCTGGCACGCGTGACAAGGACGACTTTGGCCACATGCCGCTGGCGCCCAACGTGGAGATGCTCACCATGAATGAGACGGATCCCAAGAGCATCATCAAGAGCATCTGTGACCTGATGACGGAGCACTGGCTGCAGGGCGTGGTGTTCGGAGATGACACCGACCAGGAGGCCATCGCACAGATCCTGGACTTCATCTCAGCGCAGACGCACATCCCCATCCTGGGCGTGAAGGGAGGCTCCTCCATGATCATGGCTGCTAAGGTATCTGCGCTAATGGTGCTATTACACAGAAGTAGCGAAAATGTATTTCTGTTATAGGTTTTGGAAGTGTGAGAGCTAGGTTTCACGTACATGTATGAAAATCAACACATGTAACACACCTACAAAATACCTACAAAAAAGTCTCTTGGAGTAAAATCCGAAAACAAACAGGTCAGGTATTTAGAATTTTTTAGCAAATTTTCTCCTCCTAGAGATTTTAGCAGATTGACCGTGTAATCTAAAGCCCTTTATGATGTTAAATTGGGTGTATAGGGAGGCATGGTAATAGCTGCTAAGATACTGTACATGCGCTAATGTTGCTATGATACAGAAGTGGTAAAATGTTTTGTCTGATATGGCTTTCAGAAGTGGGTTTTCATTGAAGAGCATGTCTGTGGTGGCCTGGCAAATCTCAATGTAGCACCATGAAAAAGGAATTTGTTATAACTCAGGCATACAATATCCAATCTTCCCCATAGTTCAGCCCTAATGTACAGTAATTCTGAAGAGAGGCATGATGGGAGACGGTGTGTGTGTGAGTGCGGATGATGATTAGCAGCTGGAAGCGTCAGACACTGAGAGAAAATGATCCGGTCGCCATCGGATGGCAGTGAGTCAGAGCTGCGCCCACACACACGAGGCCATGAGCTCTAAACACTGTGGAAACACACCGCGCTTGTCTCTCTCTCTCTGCTAAACACGCAGATGGAGATGAAGATGAAGAACCGCTGCTCAGCCCACGCGTCCTGTCCAGTGCTAACCGCGCACAACCTTCACAATGTCAAACCACCAGCTTCACAGAGGAACCGGACAAACAAACACTGCTAGTCAGGTCACGCATGTTTGTCTAGCACTTCATACAATACTGCTTTTTTTAAATGTAGCTTTTTATTATTCATAAAAATACTAAGAAAAACACACGTGCAGCATCTAAACAGACGTTTAAATGAAAATTGTGCAAATCACATGACAATGGAAAGAGAAAAAATGGGGGATATTAAGAATTGAGAGGGTTGATGAGCTCTAGTCAAATACTTTTAACTAAATACGAAGTCTGGAACCATGTGTTAACTTCTCGAGGCATACAGATTATGTGCAAATATTAGTAGTAATGTTGCAAAATCTATCAATTATTAAACAACTTTCATTTCAGCTGTAAAGCGGCTCAGCAGAAGTCATATCAATGCTGATTAAAGGAGCAGTTCACCAAACATACGATCGTTCTGTCATCATTTACTCATTCAAACCTGTATGACTTACACTCTTCAGTGGAACAACGCAAGATATTTTGAGGAATGTCTCAGGAGTCATGTGATGGAAGCTATTGTTGTTTAAGCCCCACATTCTTCGTAATATCTTCAGGTCTGGAGAGACATGAGGAATGATCTGTGTTTTTGAGTGAACTGTCACTTTATGCTAGAACGATTCTTTGTACTTAGAGATCCAGGCTTGTTTATGCTGGTTTGAGTTGGTTTATACAGGTTTATATTGTCATACGCTGGTTTATGCTTGCTTGTGCTGGTTTATACTGATTCTGCAAGCTTATGCTGGTTTGTGTTGCTTTATTTTGGTTTATCCTGGTTTCTATTTCAACAGCACTGGAGTACCCAATTGAGTTCTCTGTTGTGTCTTACTGAGAAAACACACACAAAATGATGTCAGAATGTCTGTATTGACTAGTATCCAAGTACACTGTCAGGACCACTATCGTCAATATAACAGAACAGAAACAATTATGCTGAATAATGACCGAAGGGACCTTATGAAGGGAACTATGATTGGTGTTGTGATCCTATAGACGTGGATCAGATGTGTCAGCTGATGTGAGCGTTACTAAAGCGACCTGCCAGAACTAGCACTACGCTCCATTTGGTAACATCTGAAAGGTCCCATATTGTACACCTTTTTGGAGTTTTATTCCTAAAGAGTATATATTTGTGGTATAAGTACCAAAAACAATCTCAATATATATTTTTACAGCTCCTCTCTCAGGAGCTCTGTCAAGAACAGTCTGATAGTAGATAGGGAGCCTGAGGGGTCAGAGGTCAGACAGGATGACCTTCAGGGCCTGACCTTCAAAAGAGAGAGAGTCTCACCTGTCTGTCTCTCTCTCTCTCTCTCTCTCTCTGTGGCCTGGTTTAGATAGTGACTGTATCATGCGTGCTCCCCTTTAAAGAGCACAGAACTAGGACACATATTTAGGGCTCCTCCTGACACCCCTCTCTCTCTCTCTCTCTGTTCTACTGCCTGGACTTCTCGTATCAGACGACATTCTCTCCCTCTCTCTCTCTGTCACGCTGCTTCTCTTTGCATCTCTCCTTCTGTTCGTCCTTCCTCTGTCCTGCTCGTCGTTCCTTCTGTCTGCTGATGATCACAGAGAGAAGGAGAGAGAGACGGCTGAATGAGAGTATGAGTTGTGTTCAGTCAATTACACAGAGCTCTGTGCCAAAGATGCCTGCTGTCAGGACGCCACAATCTGTTACACACTCACTACACACACACACACACTGTTGCTGTGTGAACTTAACTAAACATTATTTTAGTGAGGACCACTATTGAAGATAAAACATTTATAGGAAATTCTTGAATTTGGGCAAAGCTCAGGCTTAAAGGGGCTCAGCTGGGATAGTTCACCCAAAAAAGAAAATTCTGTGATTAATAACTTACCCTAATGTCGTTCCAAACCTGTAAGATCTCTGTTTGTCTTCAGAACACAAATTAAGATCATTACAATCATTGTGATTCTTTCATTTCTTCTAGTTTGAATTAAAAAATCAGTCGTAATTCAAGATCTTGTCAGAATGTGACTGAAATGAGTGTGTGTGTGTGTGTGTGTGTGTGTGTTGATGTCAGGATAGTGAGAGAAGCACAGCTGCCAAAGCAGTGTGTAGCCACAGTGTGACAGCGGAAGAACTGCTCTCATGTGTGTGTGTGTGTGTGTGTGTGAGGGGCTGTTACACACTCACATCACCTCAGACTCTCGCTCTTTATCTGGTATCACATTATCCATTCTGTATTTGAACCATATCATGTATTATCTCATCATGTTGGTAACTGTAATGCAAATATTATTAAATGAATAACATTTGATTAAATTACATAGTTCATACATTTGTTCTGGTGTGAATCAGGAGAGAAATCTGCACAGATCAAGCAGCGTTTACAAGACAAGACAGATCTAAACAAATATGTGTCTGGACTTTTATGAGAGACAGGACAGGAGATGCACTTTTTCACTGGAGGAAGCATTATTATGGATTATGGACTCTATTATTATCTATTTTAGCGTGACGATGTTCTCGGCTGTGAGTCTCGTGTAGTTTCTCTGTGTTGGTCTGGTTAAGGCGCTAATAGCGTCTCTAATGGTCTTGTTAAAAGGAGCCAACTATTTAATTAAAAATGAGCGTCAGAATGAGGTCAGCTCTAATTAAGCTGTAAAGACTAATTACATGTGCATGAGTTTAATTAGAGAACGCACAATATGTGTGACATAATGGCACAAACACAGGAGAGCGATGGGAGCGCTAAACGAAGAGGCTCGAGTGTGTGTGTGTGTGAGTGTGTCTGGTCATGTGATCCTGCAGGTCATGTGATAACCACCTGCTCTAGCACTTCTCACATAAAGCAGCTCTACAGTCAGTCATGATGTTAACGTTTCTAACATCTTCAGGCCTTACAGTGACCCCTCTGTGTCTCTCTGTCTCTCTGCAGGACGATAACTCCATGTTCTTTCAGTTCGGACCCTCCATCGAGCAGCAGGCCTCCGTCATGCTCAACATCATGGAAGAGTACGACTGGTACATCTTCTCCATCGTCACCACATACTACCCCGGCTACCAGGACTTCGTCACCAAAGTAAGGCTGTGTGTGTGTGTGTGTGTGTGTGTGTATGAGTGTGAGTGTGTGACGCTCTCTCTCTCCGCATCAGATCCGCAGCACCATCGAGAACAGTTTTGTTGGCTGGGAGCTTGAGGAGGTGCTGCTTCTGGACATGTCTGTGGACGACGGAGACGCCAAGATTCAGAACCAGCTGAAGAAGCTGCAGAGCCCCGTCATCCTGCTCTACTCCACCAAAGAGGAGGCCAACATCATCTTCGAGGTGGCGCACTCGGTGGGCCTGACGGGCTACGGGTACACCTGGATCGTGCCGTCTCTGGTGGCGGGCGACGCCGACCACATCCCAGCCGAGTTTCCCACAGGTGCGGCTCACTTTAGCGCTGTAGGACATGACTGGTTCCACAGGGGGCGATAGAGGAATCTGCCACGTCTGTGTTTTTCTCACATGACCTCTGTAATAATTCCAGTGGTTTTTCAGCGAGAAAACTAATCCTGTCCGAAAGAAAATGTCTGTGATTGTCTGCGATATATTTTTCCGCAACACCTTGTGTGTTTTGGCCGATGTTAATTAAAGAAGTAAAAGAAATAACAAATATACAATTGAGAGCCAAATCACATAAAGACTTGCTAATATCAGGGTCAGGTACGATTACTCACCTTCATTTATGCATTCACTTACATAAAGTTTTAATTACATATAAACAAATTCATTTGCAAAAACAGATAAACGCTACTTTAAAAAAATGATTGTGGTGCATTATTCTCCACATATATTGCAATCTGAACCCTAAACACCTTTCAAAAAAAAAATATTGTCCACTTTCAAGGTCTCTTGAGTTTGCATTTTACTGCAGAAGCTGACAAGAGCCGACTTCTGTTTCTGAACGGAGTTGAGATTAATATTACTTGGAAAGTGCAATAAAAAACATGATTTATAAAAAATAACATATTGTCGGTTTATGCAAATGAATTTTTCATAGTAATTTTCGTTCATAATTCTAGCAAACATGTTTTTGTTAAAAACTAACGAGATTAAAAAAAATAATAATTTAGCATTTCTGCACAGGAGACACTTGGTGTTGTTTCCGAACAAAAGGAAATATATCGGTATCGTGATATCATGCATGCCTAGTTGAGGTTTAATTCATTTATATTTCAGGTTTAGTTTTTAGCACATCAAATCAAACTGCTGAAATCCAGTGAGATGTAGTATTTGAGCATCCTGTCTGTGTCTGCGCAGGCATGATCTCGGTGTCGTACGATGAGTGGGATTACGGTCTGGAGGCGCGTGTTCGTGACGGTGTGGCTGTGATCGCCTCGGCCACCTCCACCATGATGATGGACCGAGGGCCACACACACTGCTCAAGTCTGAGTGCCACGGGGCCCCGGACAAGAAGAGCCCCATCAGCAACGAGGTGCTCAGGTCAGACTCACACACACACACATTGCTATTTCTGGTTTATGGGGTCTCTCCATAGGTGTAATGGTGTTTATACTGTACAGACTGTATGTGGTATTGTCCTACACTGACCCTACACCTAAACCTACCTCCTACAGGGCACTACACACATTTTTAGATTAAAAAAAACAAAACACCATTTAATGTTTTTTAAGCCTTTTGAATTATGGGGACATTGGCAGTGTCCTCACAAACCACCTTCATATTGTAATACCTCTGTTAAACCCATGTCATTATACACATTTGTGTCCTCATAATAAACCACACACACACACACAGTCACTGCTTGTTCTCTCTCTCTCTCTCTCATGGCGATGGTTTCCATAGTAACACAGGGGAGGAGTTTAGAAGCTGCAGTGGTTGTGGTTGCCATAACAACACAATACATATGTCACACAATGAAACCATAAAAACATCAATAAGTGCTGATAGACAGATGACAACGAAAGTTTGTTTTTTATTCGTTTGTTTTGCTTCATATTGTTTGTCGTATTTTAATAGTATTACTTTTTTCTTATTTCTTCTCTTGCTTTTTCTTGATTGTTCTTCCTTTTTCCTTCTTAATTGTCATGGTTATTAGTATAGCCTATTATTATTAATAGTAGTTATTATATTATTAGTATTATTACTTTACCTACTGTTTCTTATTATTGTTTCTATCTTCTGTTGTTATTCTTAACACACACTGTTTTTAGTAGTTCTTCATCTTCTTCTTCTTAATAGTATTTTATTTTTTATTCACTATTAGTATTATTTGTCTTAATACAGTTTCTGAACTTCTTACACACATTTTCAAAACTTTACATAGAGAACTGTGTGTTAAAGTGTGATCTGATGTGTTTGAGTCTCAGCTCTCACAAACACAAGCAAAGATTCTGTGTAAACTCTATTTTCTATTTTCTTTTCTTCATCATTAGTATTATTATTTGGATTATTTTGATAAGTAGTTCTTTATAGTGTTATTTATACCTGTGGGCAGCGGTGTTCATGCAGTGTGTGTGTGTGTGTGTGTGTGTTTCTCAGGTATCTGATGAACGTGACGTTCGAGGGCCGGAATCTCTCCTTCAGTGAGGATGGCTATCAGATGCACCCCAAACTGGTGATCATCCTGCTGAACAAGGACAGACAGTGGGACAGAGTAAGAGCCGTGTCCATGTGAAAGAGCAGCAGACGCTCAGCAGTGCAGTGTGACCAACTCCTCAAGTGTGTGTGTGTGTGTGTGTGCAGGTGGGTAAGTGGGAGAACGGCTCTCTGTCGATGAAGTTTCACGTGTGGCCACGGTTCGAGCTCTACTCTGGGACGGAGAGCCGCGAGGACGATCACCTGTCCATCGTGACGCTGGAGGAGGCTCCGTTCGTGATGGTGGAGGACGTGGATCCGCTGAGCGGCACCTGCATGAGGAACACCGTTCCCTGCCGCAAGCAGCTCAAATCACTGTAAACACACACTCGTTCTCTCCACCTCCGTCTGTGCTTTCACTGATCTGATCACAGACGCCTGATGCGTTGACCCTCTGCGGTTGTTGCTGTTGGGCATTTTCTGTATAAAATAGAAAGAAGAGCAATAATAATTTCATATATATTTTTTTGGAGGGGTCACATAGCCATAAAGGTCACTGAGTTTCATGCCATTCTGATGAAGTAGTGATTTTTAAATCTAAAATGAGCAGAGGGTTAATGCAGAAATTGTGTGTCTGCCAGGAATCAGACGGGGGATTCTGCCGTCTACATCAAGCGCTGCTGTAAAGGCTTCTGCATCGACATCCTGAAGAAGATCGCCAAGTCTGTGAAGTTCACCTACGACCTTTATCTGGTCACCAACGGCAAACACGGCAAGAAGATCAACGGCACGTGGAACGGGATGGTGGGAGAGGTATGGCTTATAAATAAAGTCAGAAACTGCAGTCTGTGTCTGTGAGGGTCTGTGTGTGTTCATGTTCAGAGATAGTGTTTATAATTAGCTGTCTATAAAAACAATCAAAGTCTTTATGGAGTGTGCAGTGTCCTCATTTAAACAGCTGTGTGTGTCTTTATGCTAAAAAATGCTCATGGTTTCAATCTACGTTTCTCACACTGCCATCCCATCGTAAGACACACACACACACACACACACACACACACACTGCCGTGCCCCAGTTTAGTCGTGTGAAGTGAAGTTCAGGTATTTAGAGCTAAAATTACCAACTGAGAGAGCGAGAGACAGACAGACAGACAGGCAGAGAGAGAGAGAGAGAGAGAGAGACAGTGTGATAACCCACTTTCTGTCTGTTGTTGATCTAGAATCTCTTGTCTTATGTCTGCTGTTTGCGTCTCCATATCTGTAATCATGTCAATACAGAGCAACTATGAATGCTGGGAATAAAGCTAGATATCACCGATGTGATATTTTTATAGTGTTCACATATAGAGGTGGCAATAAACCGCTAGAAATTTGACAACTGCTGACATTTTGGGTCTGTCTGTCTGTCTCTCACCTGTCTGTCTGTCTCTCACCTGTCTGTTTCTATCTGTCTGTCTGTCTCTATCTGTCTGTCTGTCTCTCACCTGTCTGTCTGTCTCTCACCTGTCTGTTTCTATCTGTCTGTCTGTCTCTATCTGTCT
>JAUMHE010000044.1:664207-675240 GCA_032359235.1 Enteromius mattozi | reverse complement strand
TCCTCCATGTCTTTGATTGTTTGTGAAAGAGCTGAGATGTGTTTGTTGATCTCCTCCAGCTTCTCCTTCATCATCTTCTTCTTCTGCTCCTCTTCCTCTCTCAGTGCACTGATTGTAGCTTCTTCTTCATCTCTGAGAAACTGATGAAGCTTCTCAAACTGATGTTTAATCTGACGCTCTGTGTGATCAGCTTGAGACTGAAATCAAAGCACATTCACTTCAGTCGTCTCAGTCAACACACTACAAATGTTTTTACAATCCATTAAGTACTTTATGAATTAGGTTTTCTAGGTTCTTGGTTCCTATTATTTCATTATAGTCATAAGCCTAAGTGTGTCCATTATCTATTATGATAAGCTGTGTTGGGACTATAGAGTATTTGGCTCTTGATTCTGTTTCCTCACCTTGATGTGTTGAACTGTTTTCACACACTCTCTTTTCATTTTCTCTCCGTGTGTCAGTTTCACTTGTAAGGTCTTCAGTGCTGTATTGAGCTCCTCCTACAATTTGACAAAGTGAAAACTCTTAAGACATCGTTACTGGGAGATTTGAACTGAAGAGATTTTCAGGCAATTCAACCTATGTTTACATGTTAAAGCTAAAAGTATTGATTTGTATTTTAAATTAGTATTAATATGAACATTTTATTATAATTTTACGTAGACCAAAAGATCTTTGTTTTCTCCACTAGCCATTAAACCAGGTTTTAATGATTTTGAAATCTGAATTTTGATTAGACAAGGAAAATTAAACCATTTTCTTACTCTGCTAGGCTACTTGTTCATGTATTAAGGACAAGCTTGTGACAAAGCGAAGGAAAACATGAACATAATTGCAATTCAGAGGTAATTGCGTGTATACAAGATTTTATTTATTATTTTTATTTTGTATATTTTGGTGTTTTTAAGTGTGAAATAAATGTTAAATAAGTTTATTAATGAACCTTTGTCCTGGCACGTCGTGTTATAAGGCTATAAAACATTTCAGCTCCTGCCTAATAAGGAAAAGTAGGGAAAGCCTGATAAGGAAAGCCATTTTTGGATCTTGTCATTTGCTTGATATTTATTATTCAGCGGTGCATCTTCACATATTTGCTATTTCCAAGTTCATTGCAAGTGCTGTACTTAGATATAGAACAGAAAAAATCCAAACAAATTTAAACCCTAAATAAAAAACCAATACAAACACAAAAGCCATCAAAATGATTATACTGTCCTACCTTGTGAGAAGAAACGATTTCCCCAATGGGTCTGAATGAGTGATTGGTGTGTGTCTGTGAATCTCTACACACTAAACACACCGGCTGTTTGTCCTCCAGACAGAAGAGTTTGAGTTTCTCTCTGTGTAAACTACAGACCTCCTCAGACTCTGAAGAACCACTCTCATTTCCCTGCCTTCGTAACGACTCACAAAGGTTTTTTAATGCAAGATTAAATGTAGGATCATCTCTTGAGGATCTTCTCCTGCAGAGAGGACACTCCTGAGTTTCCTTGATTCTCCAGAACTGTTGAAGACACTCTTTACACACACTGTGACTACACGATAAAACAACAGGATCCTTGAAGATGTCACAGCACACAGGACAAGAAAGATCTTCTGCAGATACATTTAATGAAGCCATTCTCAGAGATCCACTCATTTCAAACTCTTTTCAAAAAATAAATAACCACGAGAACCACAAAAAAAGCTGTCTATTCAGAAACAAACTTCTTTAAAAAAAGCATTTTGAAAGTTCTATTCTGCACTTATCATGTATTTCTTTTTTTCCCCAGAGATTCAGAAAAGAGGCAGCATTAACAGATGGAGAAATAATGAAACAGTCTCTACCTAGTAAGTAGTGTAAGAGGGTGGAGTTTCAGCATTTTTATTATCCTGCCTGTTTGTATCTCATGCTCTTTGACCCTTTGCTGCATGATTTGGCTTTGATCTCTGGATTGTGCTTCAGAATATGAATGAATGGAAAGAGTTAGTTCTGCTGCTTCAGTTCGGTGTCTATTTAAAGTCAATGACAGAATTTTAGAGTTGTCCTGTTCACACCGACAGTAACACGCAGAGACAAAGTGACATGGTCCTATTCATTTCAATGGAGAACTGGCTACTTCTGGTACAGTTACCGTTGGCAACAGGATGTAGGCGTTGTTCATCTGGTTAATGATTTAATGCACTTACAATGCTGCTGTAGTTTAGTACATTGCTTTATTAGTTTAGCTGTTCACCAAAACATATTCAAGTTATGAATATGAATTAAAGTGCACACTCTAAGCTTTTATTTGAAGGTATTCTCATCAAAATTGAATTAAAGGTTAAGGAACCTCTGGAATATCTGGACCTATAGCTGTAACCATTACCGACTATTGAATTGTAAGATTCTCAGAGGAGAAAACTTATAACAAAAGAAGAACGGAAAGAGTGTCAGTGAAGGTGGTTGTGAATGTGTGTAGATGTGTGTTAGTTACAGGATCAGAGAACGACACTGTTCCTCCATCATAGTCCAGATACACTCTCACATGCTAGAAGTGGTGTCCCTTACTCTGGTTTGATGCTGTAGTTACTCCAACACTCCAGTACTGACTCCCTTTAATCTCCACATCCCAGCCGTGTGTTCCGAGTTAAAACCCTCTGAACCCAGAACAGAGAAACTCTTGTCAAATCTTTCTGGATTATCAGGAACAGGTTGTTTGTACTCACTGAGGGCCACACTGGTCAGATCTTCAGACAGGACGAGACGAGGATGAGCAGTGTTTGGATCCAGAATCACAGGAGCTGATGAGACACAATCAACAGATGCTTTTAAACTGATGTTAATATGATCAAGAGTGAATCCAACACATATTATTAAGAATTGACACTTGTCCTATTGATCAATCAATCAATCAATCAATCAATCAGAACTCTGCTTTTTCAATGTAACTGTAAATATAATTTAATTTAACAACTACAGATCTTCTGGAGACTCTCTTTATTGGATAATGTCCTGCATCTTCTTCCAAACTCTGAAGGACAGGTTGCCCAAGTATCGTGGCACATCAATCAAAGCTCCAGAAGGTGTCTGTGGTTCCGGCTGTGATGAGATCTGGACTCTGGAAGAAGATTCAGGATCAGAACTGAAGTGGATTTGACTTCAGAAGAAGAGAGATCAGAGACACCACCAGTGCTGTATTAAGCTCTCCCTAGAATTGAATTAAATAAATAATACACTAGATTACAGAGAAGAAAATAATAAACTTATATAGTGCTGTAATAATAGCATTTGGCCCATTCTTATTTCTTTTGTTTTTGTGTCACATACTAAATTTGGTTTAAAAATGAACCCTGAAGGCAACCTGAGTAAACACAAAATAAAGTTTGTAACAAACACTTTTAGAATTCATACATATGTCACAAAATAGCTAAAAACATCACAGAATTAAATGCATTTTTTCTGTTATTTACCAAAGAATCCTAAAGGACCTGATGTTAAGTCTATAAACTGAAGTTTAAGCACACTTTGACTAAACCAAAATAAAATGCTGTGGCAGGACCGCAAAATGCATTTCATGCTCAAAAGCTAATATTGCTACTAAAGGAGATAAATACAGCAGGTTTGGATATGTTGGATAATTTCTGATGTAATTTATAGTTAATACTATAGTGTTTTTGAACCATACTTTAATAAAGTACTTGAATGAATTTGTTGCAGTATAGTTGCTGTGGTAATATAAATAAATGACTCAATATTGTACTAATTTTACTACATCTATAGGGTGTATTATACTGTAGAGATTATTACGGTTTATTAGTTCACTAGTATTCTGTAGCATTTAAAGTGTTGTGAATGCTATAATGTATACAGTATAATACACTCTACTATAGCATGATACAAAAACACTAGTTTAAAATGAGATCAGAAGAAATCAATATTGGGAGCAACACTTTTTCACAGCACAATTAAGAAATAGAGTAAAAATGGCACAGAAAAATACTGTGGGTGTGAATGCGCAATATTTGTGTTTATGACTACTCACTGTTAAACACAACTTCTCTTACCCTACATGTTGCAACAGCTTCACTGATGGGTCTGAATGTGTGATAGTCATGTTGTTGTGAATCTCTGCATGCTAAACAGTCCTCCATACAGAAGAGTTTGAGTTTCTCTCGGTGTAAACTACAGACCTCCTGATAAATGACTCTCATTTCTCTCCTTCAGAAATGATTTGCACAAGTTTTTTATGTATGTAAAAGAAAGAAAATAAAAACACATGGCTACTTCTTGAAGTAAAACACACACATTTAAGGGGTTCTTAGATCCATCCACAACATCATCCTGTGATATTAAAAAGCTTGAAATGAAGACTTTAAACCACTTTAATGCATGACGTGGAGGCAAAGAACCACCTGACATGAAAACGCACAGCTGCCTGCTTACACCATGATCATCTGCGAACACAACAATAAAGCCAGGATGACAGCAGCCTGCTACATCTGAATCGGTTCGGTCCAGGCCTTATTCTGATCCGCTTTTGACCAGTGGCATCACAGTTGTGTTTATTTCTCTCTTTTGGGTTTGCTACAATTGATTTCTACTCCCCAGGCATATTTTCTAACCATTTTTAATCATAACTCATCCCTTCATGCAGGTGTCCTTCTTGGGCATTACCCAAAGTGTGTGCCTGTATTTGGAAAGCATAGACATATAAATACCCAGATGCCTCTTTGGCCACTTTGAGCCGTTGCTGCGATACATCAACGCGCCCGCCATCTTTCTCCGGGCAAGACTGCTTTAAAAACAAATGTTGGTGAATGGAGGAGCTGCGTTTTTTTGGATCAAATCACCATAACGTTTACATTTATCATCCGATTTCAGTGGTTTGTGATATGCATGGACTTAAAAATAACTCTGCCTCCAGTTATTTAGTCAGGTTGGGAAAATTGTTAATTTTTTTAAAGAAATTATGAAAGCTCACACTCCTGTTGATTTGGTTGATTTTGTTTGTTAACAATTATAACATTAATGTAGGCTAGTATAACTAATATATAGATGTAATGTCATTTTAATGTACATTAAATTAAATTAAGTTTTTTCATTTTTTTCTCTGCCTTTAACCCCAACATCTTAGCCTTGTGCCTCAGGTCAGAACACAGCTCATTCCCTTTGAAACACTGGGGGGAAAAATCTAAATAATACACCTTTAAGTACTAATAATTTTCCATCATTGAAAACATTGAATAAAATCAGTGAATACAAATCAAACAGTGACAGTCTGCTAGTCTGCTTCCTATTTACATGACACTCTAGATATAAACTCCACAACAAACATAAACCAATGTAGCTAAATCATAATCCTTTATGGATCCAGTGAAACTTACAGTGATAAAATATTATACACTGATACAGTGCACAGTAAAAGTGATATATGATAAAAAGTATATAGTACAAGTTGTAGTTAAGTAAATAATGTAATAAAATACTGTACAACAGCACAATAACACAAGTGATATAATAGATTTATTATAGCAACCATTATACGTACAATACCATATAAATGAATAATATATAAATAGCAGCAAATAGACTGTAATATCAAAGATGGAATAATACAGAATAAAGAATAATATAGTAGATTACAAAGTAAATTAAGTAATAGTGAAAAGGCTGTGGTTGTATCGTTTCTTGGAAATTCATAACTGGCTTTCTTCAGATTTCTTTAAAGCTTGTGTGCTCCTGTTTGCATCTGGCTGAAAATGAAAAAATATAACCAGTCCAGAGTTTTATGATAAGCATCCTAGATTAAAATCCTTATAATCTAGTGATCTCTGTAAACGAGTAATGAAATTAAAGAGAAATGCTTCAGCGCCGTAATCCTGACACTTTAGTCAAAGTGATCACTGTATCGTGCTCATAGGACAATTTATTTAATGAAATAAACCACATAAATGTTGCCCGGACCAACATGGCGGCGGTGTTGACGTGCGGTCGAGAGTCAATGAGGCGTCTAGGTATTTATGTCTATGTTGGAAAGGACCTAGGATTCATAATCTGTGACATTCAATATTTGAGGCAGCTGGCATATAACTTTAAAGTGCATTACTGCCATCTGCTGGTTAGGAGTTACTCCCTTTTGTATACTTCCTACTTAATTTTTTAGTTGTTTAACTTAAGCTACTTTTCCCCCTTTTTGGGAGTTTGATCACATGAGTGTTAAAGCAGGTCAGAGAATAAACCCACCCGTTCAGGTTAAACAAAAATTCAAAACTCACATTAAAACTCTTCAAATACAATACATTAGAACCTCAGATCAAACAAAACAAAACAGTGACAGATGAAAATAACGATAAACTGAGACAAGACACTATTTGTAAGTGTTTTATTGCTCTTTATTTGTTGGCATGTTTAAAGTTTTTCCAGGGTCTGTTGTGATCACATCTCTCAATCATTTCATCACATGCTCACAAACCAGTGTCTCTCCATCTGTTCTGCATCGTCCTGAAAATCAACAGAAAATATATGAAAATCTCTTCAGTGAGCACAAGCCTCTATTCCTCAGAGTGAAACACTAATGAAGCTGTAGCAGGATCTGTATCGTCTCAGCTCTCACAGGACAGAGAGAAGAGAGCAGAGAGCCTGCTGTACTGTAGCACACATCCTACACCCCACAATACACGACCAGCAGCGCGGGGCTCTAGTTGTGTGCACGCCCAAAACTACTCAGGGCTTTAAAGGGCATGAAGATATCATGATCTATTAACATCCGACGTGAGACCTTCAAAGCACACATTTCTTAAAGCACCAGTCTTTATAAACGCTAAACACATTAAACTGCATGCAGTAACCGACTCTGCCATGTCCTCGTGGTGAACACGTGGTAACTGCGCTTCCGTCGCATAAGACCAAACATTTCTCCAACTCCACACTGTTTCAACATCTTACAATATTTCTCCACAGTAAACTATATTAGGATTGAGAAAACTAATACGAAACTATCGGAATACCTTGAATTAGTTTTGTGAAGAAGACCCACCGCTGCCGCTCTTCTGCGTGACGAATGTCGGTCGAAGCGGAAACACGTGCGTATAAATGCTTGGCTCATTAATATTCATTAAGCAACGTGACGTTCACTCAGTAGGACTTCGCTGAAATTCAAATCTATCTATCTGTATTATTTTTACGACTAATCAGATGCAAATCTATAATTATATTATATATGATAATTATTTTCTTTGAAGCTGAAGAATGATCATCAGTAATGTTGGGAACGTTAGCAAATTTACATTTTCCAGAACCTTTTTATTTTTAAATCTGAATCTATTATTATTATTATTAAATATTATAATATTTGTATGTCTAGACTATATGGTTACATCCATTGAAATGCTGAAAATCAACCAATGCAACCGACATATTTCCACCATTTGAATGTTTCCAAATAATATTTACTTTGCCTTTCTATTGTAATAAAGATGCATGATAAGTTGTATGTTTGTATGTGCAATTTTTTTTAAAATATGCATACAGCATCATACACGCTGTGTGCTCGCAAACGTTTGTTTTGAAAGGTCGCTGAGGGACTTTTATTTTGACAGCGCGCTTGTGGTCAGCCCGTCTGACGTCTGTGTTGTTTTCTGCAGCGATGCGCTTCATCCGCGTCTGCTTTTATTCACTAAACCCATCGATCACGATATTATTGTGATTTAGCCATCAATATCCGTTTTTGCTCATCGATGGTCCTAAAATGACAAGCTCTTTCTCCAGACCTTCAGCTGAAGGAGCCACGGGTTTGATATTATATTATTAATATGCATTATTTTCTTTATATCTCACTGAAATGACTAAAACCTTGACGACAGATGTGTCTTTTTAAATACTGATGTGCATTAATATCAGATCTATCTCGTATAACTACTGATTTCATTTATAACCCTGTCAAAATAAACCTATTCAGTGTCACATGGTTAAAATAGTAATGCTTAATAATAAGATATGTATTAGTCCCCTAATTAAAATACATATTTCACTCATCCTAAAAATATATTTTTAATTATATCTCCATGGCAACAATAATTCCGTCAAAATACCACAGAAAAAGTACATAATAGTAGGTAAAAATAAAGATTGTAATTTTAAATTTGACAGGATTCAAACAGGATTCAGGATTAAGTTTTACGCTACCAGCCCATATATTTAACCCTTAAATAACCCCCTCATTCATCCGTATGTGTCCCCTCAGAGACGGAGCGCCTGCTGGCCCCTGTGATGGGATACGGCTCCGGGGATCTGAACGGCGGGTGTCATCGCAGCCGTCCCGTCCTGGACGTGAGCGCGCCGGGGTCACGGCTGCGGGCCGAGGAAGAGGAGGAGGCCCTCCGGAGGAAGCTGAAGTACTTCTTCATGAGCCCGTGTGATAAATACCACGCCAAGGGCCGCAAACCCTTCAAACTGGTCCTTCAGCTGCTCAAGATCATTATAGTCACTGTACAGGTGACTAAACCACTCAGATCTTCCAACCCGCCCCATTCAACACTCATCCAAAGTCTGCCATGGGACTGTATTACTGTAAAAACCATGGTATTTTAATACTTGATCGCTTAAGGCTTTTGGAGTCATTTACTGTGATTTTTTTACACTATGCTGTTGTTTTACAGTATTAAAAAAGTCCTCTAGTTGCAGAATCATGTCACTGAAAGCTTGCTAGTCCAAGATAACTACAGTAAAAACACATTTTTTGATATGTTTGAGTATATTAAGCTTCTCTGTCTGTGTGTCAGCTGGTGCTGTTCGGTCTCAGTAATCAGATGGTGGTGGCGTTTAAGGAGGAGAACACAGACTCCTTCAGGCATCTGTTCCTCAGAGACTATGTGGATGATTCGCAGGAGCCGCTGTGTATCCACACGCAGAGAGACGTCTACGATCACATCGAGTACGCCATAGAGCAGGTACTGACCCAGATTTACTTTCAGTTCTATATATTTATACTTCTATTCTTCACTGAGGCATTAAATCAGGCAGAAGTGACAGTAAAGACATTTATAATGTTTCCACAAATATGTGAAGCAGCACAACTGTTTTCAACATTGATAATAATCAGAAGTGCTTCTTGAGCAGCAAATGAGTATATTAGAGTGATTTCTGAAGATCACATGACACAAGTAATGATGCGGAAAAATTCTGATTTAATCACAGAAATAAATGACTTTTTAAGATAAGTTCACACAAAAAAACAATTACACTAAATTGTAATAATATTTCAGTATTTTTTACTGTATGTTTTATGAAATAAATGCAGCTTTGGTGAGCAGAGGAGGCATTTCTCAAAAACATTAAACTATTTTAACAGGTTTAAATGTTGAAAGCTAGTGCAGCCTAATAAATAATTCAGTTAATGACATTATTTGAACTGACTAAAGACGTTGTATTGATTGCTACAGTCAGTGTTGTTTCAGTAATCGTTGGCCAAGCAGAGGATGTGAGCGACATTAGCACATCAGATGAACGTTGAAACTCTGAGCAGCAGTAAAGAAAGGGATTATTTATGCAGCTTTATCTGTTTACTTTATGATTATTTTCTCAAATCAGTGCCAGCGGAGTGCTTCCTGCACACTGTACAGTTAATATTGAACACTGCCAAGAACTTAAACAAGTATTAAACCAAGCAGTATGCAATCTAGTATCTCAGACAGTTCTGTTTTATATTGCACATTTTAGCAAATGCATGCAGTAAAGTTACATACGATGACTAAATGACATACTTGATGGATAGTAACTGAAAATAGAATTGTATTTATATTATATTGCACTTTAAAAATGCTTATAAACAGACTGAGTTATTTTTTTTATTGATTACATTATTGCATGCTATTCACACAATAGCAGTAAATGAAAATGCATTACCTAATATGTGTAATCTGATAGATTACATTTCAAACTACAATTTCGGTCATATATTTAGTAATCAGTAGTTGACCCGCCCCTCTCTCTCTCTGTCTGTCAGTATCTGGCTCTGCCGCAGACGTCGGTCGGCAGGTACGCGTATGTTCGAGGTTCGGCTGTGAACGACAGCGCCCTCTATCTGTGCCAGCGCTACTACAGGAAGGGCACCATCGACCCGGTTAACGACACGTTTGACATCGACCCTCATGTCGTCACTGGTGGGCTGAAAATCCATTTCTGTGCCTCACACAAATCAATAACTCTGCTTTTAAAACAGAGTCGTCACTCTGTCTGCTGCTTACACTTTGACATTATCAAGCGTGTAAATATGCAAGACACACAAATATCAGAAAGAAGAGGGCATTGTTGATTATATTGAACTATTTTAGTTGATGTATTACATTATTGGGTGGAATATAGATTTATTTACGAAAGCCAGATTGAATTTGACACCACTTGTTTTCCTGATGCATGGTATTTTTCATATTGTGAGCGATTCATCTGTGCATTTGTCTTTTATTGTTTTTATTTTACTTTGTAATCTTTCATTAAAATGTAGGATTGCATTCAGATCTGAATCACTGCACAAAAGTTTTGCTTTCTTAGTATTTTTGTTACTTACTATAAATTATTCTTATAGCAATTTATTCCGTCTTTACTGAGAAGATAGTGGAGTATGAAAACATAAACATAAACTTTTTTTTTCTAAAGGGAAATTACTATTTTCCTTTTATCTTTATTCTTTAAAACAATGATTCTTGCATTTTATTATTATTATTATTATTATATGTAGTATATTAAATCTTGTTTTCTGGGAATTTATTTTTTCAAAATTTAGTTTATGCTTATGAAGTATTTTCTTTTATTATTATTTTAAATAGGTTTATATTGTTTAATTATGTTTAATTATTTTTGCAAAATAATAATTATTTGATTTATTATTATTATTATTTATAATATTTTTCTTACTAATATATATTTTTATATATTAGCATAAATGCAATGCATTCACTAAATGATGGAGAAAATGTTTAAAAGTCATTTCACTATGAAATATTAGTGCTGTCAAATGATTAATCGCGATTAATCGCATCCAAAATAAAAGTTTTTCTTTACATAATATATGTGT
>JAUMHE010000044.1:642748-654793 GCA_032359235.1 Enteromius mattozi | reverse complement strand
GGTGAGGAGGACAGCGACTTTGCTTTTATGTAATTATTGTTTCTTACCCAGAATGCCTTTTTGGTGTAGTTTGATGACATACATTGAGTTTAAAGTACTTGAAATGCTGTTTAATTTAATTTTTTTTATTGATTGTGTCTAACTGTAAGCTGAGATGCATTTGGTTTGTATGTTTGTCATTAGAGGCATTCATTATTTTAACAAAGGGAATATTTGTTTTTTACAATGCACATTTTTGCACTTTTTTAAGTTGTTAATTTATTTGGAGAGATTATTCTGAATGTGTATTTGTGCTTTTGTGTATGAGTTAGTCTCCGTTTAAATGGTTGATATGAAAGCTCTTCATTATTAGAAATACAGACATTTTAACACAAATCTCAGCTCTTGAAGTCACAAATAAAATACATCTGTGAACGTCAACCTCAAACATTCTGCCGTTTTGTTTTGTGGATAGAATCAATTAAGCTTTTTCTGCTCATGTGTCATCACGAGTCCTGTAAAAGTTTTAAAAATGCAGACTATTCTTTTTTTCAATTTCTCTTTTTGTGTTCCTTGAAAGAATAAAGATCAGACCGGTTTGGAACAACAAGTAAATAATTTAGTTTTTGTTTTGTTTGTTTTCATTTCCACAATTTCGATTGGAATTTAACACTCAGCACTGTTTTAGAGCTTGGCATAAAGAAAATAAAATAGAATTTCCCATGCCATTTAAAGACTTTGAAATCAGGCTTTAAGACTGTGGCAATCCTGTTTTTTCAAATTCAAAAAGCAGTTGTTGACGCTTGTAAATTAAAATAAGAAAAACCTTGATTTTTATCTTAACTTTTTAAAAATTCTTTTAAATAAATGCATTAATTAATGATAAAACATCTCTTGCAATTCTGTCTTTTTTCATAATTCCAAATTTAAATGCACAGTTCTAACTTTTTCTCGGAATTCAAATTGCTCAAATTGTAATTCTTGTAATTCAATTTTTTTTTTTTTATTCTGAATTTACAAATTTACGTCTTCTAATTCTGACTTTTTTTCACATTATTCCAAATTTACTGACTTTTTTCCTCTGATTTCTGAAGTTGCATCTCCCAATTTAGATTTTTTCATGCAATTCTGAGGTTACGTTGTTGTAGTTTTTCTCTGAATTCTAAAATTTCCATCTCACAATTCTAAAATTACTTTTCCACAGAAGCAATTCTCCCCAAAGCCACCCCCCATCTCAATTTATTAAAATTTTTCTCTACATTTCTGAGTTTTTATTTCTGATGTTGTTTTTTCCTTAGAATTTAGAATTTTTGTTAAAACATTCCCTTCAAAATTCACATTTCTTTTTATCTTTATTACTTCTAGATTTTTTCTACCTTCAGAATTTAGATTTTTCATCTTATAGGCATTTTGTTCTTGCTAGTCCTTTTTTCCAGTATGTTAACTCTGTGGCAGAGATGAGCTTCCACACCCCTGACTCACTGATCTACTGTGGATATGAAGTGAGTGCACTAACAGGGATGGTCCAGTAGATGGAGCAGTGAACACCATGAGATGTGGCGCTGCTGCGCTTCACTTACTGAACGTCTTGGAGAGAGAAAGGAGTCTACCGATGGAGGAGGGGCTCTGAATCAAGAGCCAGACTACTGAAGAAAACAGACACAATAAAAATGACATTGATAAATGAAAGCTGGCAAACCATTCGAATGCCTCTGCGCTTCAGTCACAATTCGAGCGCCAAGAACACAGATCTACATTTCAAACAGAGACACAGACTTGGAGAGTTGTTATCAAATAGCAAATCGTACCACCGTAGGCCGAGAGAGCTAAACGCGCTGCAACCTAAGAAAACACATGCAAATAGAGGAAACACCAGCACATTAAGAAAACATTTTCATCAAATTGACAACACAAGTGCTGCCAATCCTCACAACACGTGCAAACTAAGAAACGTGCCGCATATTGCGCGTACCACAATGGAAATGTTTCAAGGGGACCCAAAAAAGTGACGGACCAGCTGCAATATGGGCCTGATGCACAAGATGGCGCCGGTGAGCTTCGGCTCACATTTACTGCAATGTAATCTTGCATACGAAACTTGACTATGTGTTTAAAATTAAATAGCGGATTTTGTAAATCAAAGACAAGAGAAAACATCCTTCCTACATTATTACGTACCTCTGTGTGATTAAGAAACAATGCAGAGAACGCATTTCTTCTTTGGATTATGCGTTCAATACTGTACATTTACAAAAGTTTATTTTCTTCCGACTGCTGTTTATACGATATGATAGCACACATACATCTTGGAGACGTCTATTTGATGCTTGCTTATCTGCAATACATCTATCTTCATCTTCAGCCCATTTCTCACAAGGTAGATATATAGGCTAATAAAAAAACAACAACAATGTAATACTTTTTTTAGAAATAAACAATTTGGGTCAGTGAAGTTGTTGGTGAACTGAAAAGTGTTGTGAGGTTGGCAGCACTTGTGTTGTCAACTTGATGTAAATGTTTTTTTAATGTGCTGGTGTTTTCTCTATTTGCATGTGTTTTCTTAAGTTGCAGCGCGCTGAGCTCTCTCGGCCACCGTACCTCCACAGCACAAACACACAACCATCATTACCTGGCATTTGAGAAGATAATTGAACCTTCAAGATAGTGGGAGGAATGCTGTGGATGAGTGACGTGATCAGATGTGTCGGTGGGACACAAGTGTCGTCCGGTTCTCTTAACGCTCGCATACATTATTCAGAGCAGGATGGAGCCACAGGAAGCACAATCGACCATCAGATGGACCGATAGACTGAAGACTCGAGCCCAAGGGAGAGAAGAGAGCGCAGCTCCTCCATGTCCTGCTTTAAAGGTGGCCTGTTACCTGTCAGTCTGTCACCTGAGGCCTGAATATTTAATGCATGCGCCGTTTGTACAAGGCGCTTTACTGTGCTCATGTAGAGCCATGATGAAGAGGCTTTTGAAAGGAACAAAAGTGACAGCCGAACCCAGTTTTCTCAGCATTCATACTGTCCTCTATCATAAAATGAGGGAAAGTGAAATGACTTAAAATGCATTATTAATGTTTTTTGTATTTCCAGCAGCTGAATCTGCAGGCCTGAGAGCATACAGACCTGCATTACAAGAGAAAAATAGCAGCTATAAATGCCTCTCAGTGTAACACATCATCTCGGTCAATGTAAGAAGCAAATCTATTGAGTTTTTAATATTTCGTGAACACATTTTACTGCAATCACTTTCTCAGAATTGTACAGTAATAAATAAATTCAACAATTTATGAGGTGAGGAATTAACAGTATGTAACTTTGTAAGACTTCCTTGATTATAAATACTCTTAATCCATATCTTTAGAGCGTATTAGGCAGTGTTTTTATTCAGAAATGTAATGCAATTTTATTTTATACTACAGTCTATATTTTATAGAGGGAGAGAGAGTTAGTTTAGTTTACTGTTATTATGATGATATTTTAATTCTGCTATTGTTAAATACCCTTTGCTACCAAAGTTTCGTTTAAAAATAAAAAAGTAATAGACAATTTAGGGGCAAAACTGCTAAAATCCTGTTGCTAACTTGGACAGAAAGCACAAATAAGCATGGGAGCATATTAAAGGCTCGTTCGAAGTTCTCTGTGTGCTTACAGTACGTAAACTTTCTCATAAATTAAGTTAATTTTATCTAAAGGCTAATGTACCGAGACAATGTAATTAGCGCAGCGGTGTGGTGTTATTTAGTCATTATATTTCCGTTCTGCTGTAGGAGGCTGTTTCGGGCGTGATGCGTGCGCGAGCGTGTGCTTCATTAGAGTTCAGAAGCTGCATGTTAATCAGGTGCAGTTCCTGTCTCCAGGGTAACCGCGCTGCCGCCAGCGTGTGCGAACGCGACGGTGTGCGCGCGCGGAACGCTGAGCACGGGATTTGGATTGAGGTGTGTGTGTGTTCATGAATGCCGACACACTCCCAGTCCATCTGCGTGTTGGCTTTGAGCGTGTTTCTGGTGTTTTTCTGAGTGCGTAATTGTAGGTTTTCGCTGTGTTATACATTGAGTTGACTAATATTTTCATATTATCATAATGAGAAGTGATTATACAGTAACCAGACACTTCTCCTGTGCCCTTGGTTCAAGAAGTGTCTTGTAGTATTTTTCACTTTAAGACAAAGAGTTCTGAGTCACGAGCCAAACCAACCAGCTTATGAATCATGGTGCAAAAAGGAATTTAAAAAACAGACGAAAAGACAGTGTGTGCGTATTTATGAACATTGCTAATGGCATAACTAAAATATGGTACAATACATAAATGCATAGTTCTCTCAAAAACAAAGCTACCTGTAGGCTATATTTACTCACCTTCAAGCCATCCTAGGCATACATGACTTTCTTTTTTCAGACAAATACAATCTGAGTTATATTACAAAAATATCCTGGCACTTCTGAGCTTTACAATGGCAGGGAATGGCTGCTGAGATTTTAAAGTCCAATAAAGTGCATCTTTCCATCATAAAAAGTGCTCCACACCGCTCTGGGGGTTAACAAAGGATTATTTATCCAAATATCCATATTTGAAACTTTAGAAAACATAATCTCTAGCTTCTGCTAATTGTCTTACATGCTTTCGGGAAAGAGTGATGTTTCAGCATACGATGTGTAATGTAGGGCGTAGCGTAACCTCAGAAAACTTTGTTTACAGCAATGGAAAACCAGTCTCCTTTTGGCTTAGCTATATCGAAATTAAAACACTTCTCACCAGAGCTTATGCTATACCTACATAATAGGCTGGAACGCCAACACTCGTACAACAGTTAGCAAATATATATTTTTTTAATATGACTCTGATTGTATTCTTCTGAAAGAAGAAAGTCATATACACCCAACATTTGTTGAAACCAGTAAATTGCTAAATAATTATACAAAAAATATTATTCGCAACCGCCATTTTACATAATAGTGTTTAAAAAATTATGTTTTCTTGAAAAAAATGCTGGTGCTTTATGTTTACAGAATAACATTCAAGTGGAAAAATACTGATAATTCTCACCTCATGCTTCAAGGCCACCTCACAATTAGAATGATTAAACTTTATAGTGGTATTTTATCGTTATAGTTATCATTCTTGGTGTGAGCGTTATTTGCAGTTACTAATTTAAAGTAATACGTTTTTAATTTGCTGTGAATCTGATGAGGATTCAGCTATTAAACAACTAGCTGTGACTTCAGAAGGAAATACGTGTGTCAATACGTTATCTACACGCCAAAGTTAGTTGATCTGTGTAGAAAACACATCAGATTAACTTCTTCACTTCTTAGCTTCGGCTCTGACGTTTCTGAATTGGGCTGTTTTTGTTTTAGGGAGTGTTTGTTCCTGTCATGTTTCTAGCTCAGGCTTGTGTTTTGTGCGAGTGCCAGTGTTCTCGAGCCGTGTTGCCCAGCTGCAGGGCTGATCGCTGGCATCGGGGAAAAAGCAATCAGATAAATAGCATAGGAAGTGAGTGGCGGCTCAAATGCCCCGCCCCTTCCTGCCGGTTCGGCACCGTCTCTTACCGCAAGGGTCAGGATATTTCCTCCCTTTGTGTGCGCTCCCGAAGGGGGCCAAAACGTCCGTCAGCCAACACACTCGCGTTTGAGAGCTCGGAGGTCTGGACTCTCTAAAATGTCACCCTTTATTTTTTCTGGATACTCTGCTGTTGCTAAGCATGAGGTCATCGTGCCACTCCAAAAGCTCTATGATGTCATAGTTGAGTCAAAGCAATGGTTCTATCAATATGCAATAAATCCAGTCTGGTTTCTGGCACCTGCACAATAAATATTTAGTAATATTTTTATTTGGGTGTGTACAGGAGCCTGTTTAGACCGACATGTGACTGTATTCAAATGATGAGGTTGGAAATTAAACAAAAGTAGGAAAACATGAGCTAATACAGTACCAGGGTACTGTCTCTATTAGATTTTGCAATGATATTGTAACCGATGCAATACTGAGAGGTCTGTAAGACTGCAGAGAGTAAACACAAAGGAGTTTTTTGCATGCTTTGCCTATCAGTAATGCATCGGCTTCTGCTAGAAGAACATTTACATGCAGCTTTGTTTGTCAGAAAAAGGAGAGGGCTCGCGAGACAGAGAGGCAGACAGACATGCCGAAAGCCCACCCTGTGTCCCACCGTCTCAACAGCGCCAGAGAGAAAGGAAGACAAAGACTTGTATGAGAGCAGCAGCAGTCTAGAGGCTTCTCCAGAGTGTCTGGGAAAACAGGCTTACAAGCAAACGCTACCAAACCGCATTCTGATAATAGGACAAATATGTATTTTGCAAATATGAGCATGCATTTATACCGTTTACTCTAGAGGAACAGAGTTTGATGTGCTCACACAGGTGTCTTTAATCAGTAGGACAAATAAATCTGTCTTAAAATGCACCTCTAAATGCTACCCCAGAACATCTTTGATTTACTATTTTACCCCCAATCCCACCGAGGTTTAAAAATGTATATGTATAGGCATGTGCTTCTCAACTGGTGAGCTGCAAATCAAGAATTTCGTTCACGAAGAGAGGAAAAATAATCAGAAGTGTAAATAATACAATGATATTATCATGCATAGCCATGAAAGCAAAGTAAATAGGTGTGTCTGCCTTTAAAGAGGTGGAGGAAGTGCTGCCAAAATCCACCAGCTGTCAGTTTTTCTACTCAGCTTATGTCTTTTAAATAATTTTGAATATAGTTGGGGCAAGTTTTGCATCGGTCAAGATGTAATCAATGTCCTGCAGTAAAATTTGAACTTGTATGCTCTTTTAGTGGCATATACTATTATAGTATTTATATATTTGTAGTAAAATTTTTAATATGCATTTGTTTTCATTTTAATTTTTTTTTAAGTTTTAATACATTTGGTGTGTGTTTGTCAACATAGGTTGTAATGATTTTTATTTTAGATTTTCCATTATAATTATTTTAATACTTTAATACTAAAAGAAAATTAAAAATGTTCTAAATGAAATATTTGTAATATTTTATTCGTTTCTGGTAATCCGTTTATTTTATGTTAACTGTTAAAAGTTTTAGTCAGCCCTGCCCCTGTTTCTCTTGCTCTCTTGTGTGCACTAGTAAAAGTGAAGAGTGAAACTGAAAAGAAACGGCGGGAACGCGGGCGTGGGGGTGGGCTCATGGGGGCAGGGGCTACACTCGGGGTCCGAGGCGACAGAAAAGAAGAGGGACGGCGCGTAAAAGAAAGGACGCGGGGTGGCCTGTGCGATGACATCATCCCTCATTTGCATAAATCTCAGTCTGAAAGCTGATTGGTCGCGGGCGGCAGAGACCGAAGCCGCTCGCGCTTTTCATCCTTTTCAATGCTCCCTCTCGCGACCGCATAGTGTGTGCGCGTGCGTGCGTGCGCGGATCGCCGAGCGCCGTTTCATTCTCTGCTGCCAGCAGACGCGCATCTCTTTTATCGACAGTCAGTCAGCTCCAAACTGCCTCTTTAGAGCTGCTGGTTTTTCTCTCAACATTTGTTGCCGGTTTTTCTCAACTCACAGAACTGCCCTCCGGGTTCGGCTTGGAAAACACCGGGAGGAGACGCGAGTACCGACTGGGCGTTGCTGGAGGAAAAGCGCTATAGACTCGGTAAGATTCGCTATGTGCCGATCCCCGAAAGAACCGGCGATTCATTAAAAGCGTTTTTCACTGTGTCACAACTCAATAATTAACGTCAATGTCAGTTTAAGAAACGCTTTTCATTCAACAGCATGATTTACGAGTAAATGAATATTTATGAGTTCTGGTTCACATCGGTCATTATAATAGAAGATGAAATGAGATCATCGGATGAAAATGCCACCGAAGCGATCAGGTTTCACACCGGTTTGATTCACACACGCCGGTTTAGATACTGTAGCGCTTTTACTGCTTGCTGGATTATCTCCTTTTATTCCGTGCTGCCTTCTTCATCCTTTGAGTCCGTTTCAATGGTGGATGTCTGGGCGGTGACGGCAAACCCACCCTTAACTGTGAGCGATATTCAACCACGGACAGTCGCTAAGAAAACACATATCGCGCTGATAGATGAAGGAGAATAAATGATAATGCCGTTTATGTGTTTTGTGTGTTTCCCAGCAGTGAAACTTTCCGCTCGCCTGTTCTCTTCAGTCTTTTGTTCTGCGCCTCCTCCACCCGCCCGCTTCACCCGCCCGGTTCGTATAATGTATTCACCCTTTCGGTCCATACAATATTGACCCGGTCTATTGTTCAGTCTTTAATATATGAGTGATATATGTAGACTATTGTACTGGATCGTTAGCCGAACATCAAATCTATGCAATTTAGACCCTTACTAAAGTATATCTTTTCAAACTAGTTAAATAAATGAGAATCTGTTTTTCTTACCCAGTTAGATGCGTTTTAGGTGTGCTGGTGTATCAGACCTCATAATGAATTAAACGACCCAACCTGTCTAAAACCCTGTCCATTTCTGAGAGATACTGTCCAGTTAACCACCAGCAGCTCGATACCATTCAATTGTCTACTGTGAAGTATTGACGTTTCTCCAAATAAAAAGTGACAAGGGTGATTAATCTGACTGGATTTTTAGTCATGTACTTTAGCGAGTTGTACTCTTTTCAAAGGGCCCGTGGGGTCATTTTGATTAGTTTTAGGTCGGTATTTTCTCCTTCTCGTGGTTTAAGGACAATGAAAATCAACAGGGTGGTTTCTTGGCTCTGCTCCCTGCGCGACTGGAGTCAAAATCATGCGTTTCGCAGCAGGTGCGGCTTGGTTTGGCTTCTCCTGCTGCTAAATCTTGGCTTTGTAAGTCAGTTCATCCTATTGTCTTGCTTAATAGTTCCCTTCTCTCTTCTCGGCAAACAAAAGGTTTAAGACGGATGCCTCAACCCCCTGCGGCCAGCATCTCACCGCTCCAGTGAGGCTTCATCAGATCTATCTCTTCTACTTTTGTCTGGTGTATTGTGTATAATTATGAAACAAATTAAATATATATATTATAATGAGATATATCATTTTAGTAATGCAGACTATTTTAAGCTGTCGTAATATTCGACTCACTGCTAAAGGTCACAGTGAACAACTCTAATTATTTCATATCCATTTTTGTTTGACTGTCATTGTTCTGTCATGTTATGATCCTGATACAATGCTGTAGCTGTCTAACTCCAGCCTACAGGGATTAGGCTCTTGGAGGGAGGCATTGCCAGCAATTACAAATGTGTCATGGCATGATGGGTAGTGACTGTATGAGGAATGGGGGTGGGACTCACTAGAGAAGAAATTACAGCAGATGACATCAGAAAGGTCAAATTCTTGTTTATGATTTTCTGAAGAGACATAATGTGACTGTGCATTATTTGGGCCACTAACATTAGCTTACTCACTGTACGCTCTTAAAAGTAACACTTTTTTTCTTTAGATATTGACATTGTGGGTTCCATGAAGAATTTTAATCATCCATGGAACCTTTTCGTCGGACAAAAAGTTATGTACCTATTGTGAAAAATGGTTCTTTGGGATTTTTTAAATGTTCTTTAAGAACGTTTCCAAGGAGACTAAATGGTTCCGGCATCGCTATAGAAACGTTCATTTTTAAAAGGGCAGTCAACATTGTTGTCTCCAGATGCAGTTGTAGTGGTTTTCCTGTGTCATCTGTCGTTTTCTGATAATTTTCTCATATTGAAGCACTCACTGCTCCGGTAAAGATAGCACCCTGGGGGCTGAGCAGTTGTTGCAGTGGACAGTTGGCTCGGTTAGGATGGGATATTGTGTTGCAGCTGTGGTAATTTGAAGGGTTTGTTGCATTCGGAGTTCTTTTTTTGGGGAGTCTTTTGTGGTTACACTTCAGCTTTCTGTAAACACGTCTGCTGTGCAGTTGTAGCACTCTTGCTGCGTCCGTCTGGAGCAACATTATATCAGAGCAGACATGCAGTCCTGTCTTGGTGCATTTTGGTTCAGTATCCTTTGTTCCAGTCTTGGCAGATGTCACTCATTGATTGGTGTCTTTGAGACTGCATCGGGTACTGCGGTTTACTGATAGACCTGCTGTTTTTTAAAAAGTTTGCATTAAGAATCCCTGCAGTGTCTGAATTCCATATTAAGATATTCTGTCCTGAAAACTAGGTGTCTTACTGCTTCAGGCCTCCATGCAGTGAAAAATGCCAACCTACTTTATGAAGGCAGAAGACAAATTTTCTCTCAGCATCAACCTCAAGGTGTTCATGAAATCTGTAGTTTGTCAGCAGCTTGAGATGCATCCAAACTCCCAAAGGAAGAAAAATTAAACTAGATTCTTACATTTCCTGAAAAAACAAAAAACAAAACAAACAAAAAAAACATACTTACTGTCCGTCCAAAGTCTCTGTGTCATTTTGGACTTGGCCCAGGTCAATGGGACTTTAAAAAAATAAAATCACATATTGTAGAGGAAAATAATAGTAATCTCACTTGTCTCTCATTTCACAAGGGATCTCAATGTCTCAGGCTTTGCTTATTCATTCAACAGGAATTCTCATATTTCAAGCTCAATTGTCCTTGTGTTTTTGCCTCTACAGTTCTTATTGCACTCTTACTGTACTTTCATTTTCTTTTTATGATTTGTTGGAGAGTATTGTGAGACATTAAACACAACCTCTAAGCAATGTAAATTTACTCTTGGACATTATTATTTAGTCGATTATTTATCTAAAGCAGCTGAGCAAACAGGGGTTGAATACTTTCGCTCAGAGCCATTGCAGTAGAAGGACAATCACTTCTGCAGGAGCTTGAACCTACAACCTTTGGATTGCCAGTCTGTATCCCCAACCATAACCATCTAATACCAATATCTGGTTGTATTTAAGTTCAGTGGCTTCATTAAGATTCGCTCTTCACCAATAAGCATATAATAAAGTTTTCTGTTGAGTCAGAACAGAGGCTCAGAGTCCATCTGGAAGGTGCTGGTCAGCTGTGAGCAGAGGGATAATCCTCTTATAGGTACAGTCATTTCCTGTGGAGTGTGTGTGTGTGTCACTTCCTCCTGTTCGCTGAAGGGCATGTTTATTGTCTGCTGCAGATGACGTTTGTGGCCATGCTGTCACAAACAAACACACACTATCAGATGTCATTGATCGAACCCCACCAGCTGGTTTTTATCAGCGGTTATGTAATTTGGCTCTTTAGCTTTTTTGTGCTCCCAGTAGATAATAGAATCAAGCGGCTCCTCGAATTACAAATGAGTTAAAAGGCCCCTTTACGCCCCAAACCTCCCAATTTCAGTGTGCCCACATGCTCTGCTAATGCACAGCTCTACTCTCCCATCTGTGCTGCGACCCCTGCACTTTCTCTGGATGATCAATATCCGTCTTATCTCATCTCGTCTCACCATTTCTCCTCCTGGCCAGGTGGCATGGCATGTTGGCTGGCGCCCTGTATCTGGCCCATGTCCTGTTTGCATCCCGTTCTGTGGGTGTCCATCGGAGGATCGCACAGGATTAGCATCATGCTTTGTCCCGAGTTAACGAGCTCTGTCATGTGTTAATCTCCCTGTCCCCAGGGGACCATGTTGGTCTGCCACTGGTTGTGATGTGTCCTGCTGCTGTACACTGAGTGAACAGAGGTGCCGGTACCAAGTCCTTCAGGGTCGTGGACCCTGCTTTGACACTGCATTATTGCATTTAAGCAAACTATGGTGTTGTTTTCAGTGCTGTCCCTACCGAATGCACCAGGGGTGCCCAATTCTGATCTACCTTCCTGCAGTTCAGATCTAGACCTGATCAAACACACCTGAACCGGCTTATTTTGGAGTAGTTAACCCAAAAATGGTCATCATTTACTCACCCTCGAGTATTTCCACATCTGTATGAATTTCTTTGTTCTGCCGAACACAAAGGAAGATATTTTGACAAAAGTTTGTAACCAGGTTATTTTGGGTTACCATTGACTTCCATGGTATTTTTTTCCTACTATGGAGTCCCAAAACAGCCTTTTGAAAACTTTTTTCAAAATATCTTCCTATGTTCGGCAGAACAAAGAAATTCATACAGATTTGGAGCTGCTTGAGGGTGAGTAAATGATGACAGAA
>JAUMHE010000044.1:629014-642648 GCA_032359235.1 Enteromius mattozi | reverse complement strand
AACTATTCCTTTAAGATCTTCATAAGAACTTGATAATTCGAGACTATTGTACTGGAGGATTGCCACAGGATTGGACACCCCTGCACTAGATAAACAGCAGCAAGATGAAACAGTGTGACATTAGTTCAAATTTTGCAGTGGTCATTTTCAGAATTTTGTGGAAAGTGTGCATTTTATGTACTGTGTAATTACACATTACAGACATAAAAACTGCACAAAGAATATTTTTTTTGTGAATAAACGCATAGTTTCTTGGGAGAAGTTAAAAGATTTGCAACCAAATGTAAAGTTTTATGGGGGGATGGCAAACATTTAGCAAAAGAGCACAGAATTCTTAAAGGGGAAAGCAAAAGTATTGCAAAGAGCTGAATTGGGGTTTTTTTTGGTGAGGGCAAAATTTTTGTGAGCGAATGCAAATTTTCTCGGGGGAAGGCAAACATTTTGCATAAAAGCTCAATAGATTTTTCCGTCACCATAAAACAGAACACAAGTATGTATCTGGTGCAAATGGCTGCTAAGCGTTCTTGTGTAGGTCACTAATCTGTTGCATCCCAGACAGTTGTCGGGTGTCTCATGGCCAGGAGTAGCATATGTTCTAGAAAACTTATGTAAATCTCTTACAGTACAAGGATTACCTCCTCATCACCTGGATGCTGTCCAGGTGTCTGCCACACAAGCTGTCGGCGCCTCGGGCAGAATAAAAATAAAAACTTCTTCAATCACAGCTAGTTTAGTCTCAGTTTACCACTGGGTTTGTTTCCATCATCGGCCTGAGGGTAATGGTCTCAGAGCGGTTTCTTACAGCCTGACGTCACTACCTTCCTTTCCCCGCTCCGCTTGTGTCGAGCTGTTTGTTTTCGTGAGCTGGACAGAGCGGCTTCCCGACCTTTGGCCAAGGGTGTTTGGGGAATGCGCTGGACACGATCACAATCTCGACGGCGGGGGCACTAATGTGGCTTTTGTCAGCTTGGACAGCAGCAGTCCTGTCATGTGCCTCCATGTGTGTCTATCCTCTTTTCACTCCTCCGCGAGGGCCGCCACCCCAACAATCCCTTCTTTGGTGACTTGTTTCATTGCAATGCGCCTCGGGCCGGTCGACTTCATCTCGGCGTGTGTGTTCTGTATAATGGGCCGTTCAGAGAGTCATGTGACCGGCAGATAGAGAGGGGACCAGTATCTCTACACAGATGCGTCTAAGACGCCGTCCGCTCTTGAGTGCTATTATGTAATTTTGTTTGTGTTATGGACACCAACGGCCAATGGGCTATTCATGGACTCATGAAAGCGCTTCTGTGACGCAGGGCCCAGTCACACCTTCAGTCAGTCTTTTGCTTGCGCCGCTGTTGAGAAGGCCAGCATTATATGATGAATAGAGTGTTTGAAGTACATTTTTGTGATTCATTTTAGTACTGTAGACTGCATTGTTACTGATACCGATATTCCTACAAATACAACTTTATATAGTTTTTAACCTCTTAAGACCCTGTGGCCTCATATGAGGACATTATATTTAGTGAATTTCTCTGACGCTATGCATGTCACAGTTTTAAGTCATTAATTATCATTTAAATCTTTCTAATTTTTAAATTGTGTCTCATAAATCAACATCTCAGGAAAATGTTATGGGGTTTCAAAATCTTAATATGACTTAATGTTACAAAACATGACGTTTATTTCATACATGTGATCATATGAAGACACTGGGACTAAAGCATGGTTATTACACATTTTGGGAGACAGAACAAATCAATAGGGAAAGAAATTATATTTCAGTACTCTATGAAATATTTATATATTATTATGAAAATCTTGTCAGTTATTACTCCCATTATTACACTTATTTTTTCACTACATGTTGCCCCAAAAAATACATTAATATTCAAATTAGATTTAGTTTATAGACACACCGTATATCATGAGAAAACCTGTTTTTTGACCATTTTACACACATTTTGCAGAAAGAAAAATGGTATATCGAATCATTGTTATAACAGTTGAAAATTATCTTTAAAAAAAGTCGTGAAAACTAAAAATGTACTAGTGATTTTTAAAAATCAATTGCTTTTGTCTGTGCATGTTTTTTTTTTAAGAAATTAAGTCCCGATGTCCTCAACCGAGGACACAGCATAATTTATGGATGAAATGTAATTTTTCATGCTCTAAACAATGTTAAGACATCCAAAAAAATCCTCTTTTTTTCCCTAAAACTTTTTTCTAAGGTCTTAAGAGGTTAAGGCAAGACACTACAGCCACAACATTTAATAATTCTTAAATTTAGCCTATAAGCTACATAAAAAAAAGAATGTTAGTAAAGAAATTAGCCTTTTTTATAAAGCATACTTAAAGAAGGAAACAAAATACCTTTAAATAACTGACAGTGAGCAAAGCTATCAATTTAAATAGCATTTATCATCAAAATACATTTGATATTCACCACTAATGTGTCCTGCAAATCAATTTTTAGTTGTATTCAGTTCCTCGCTGATGTGGTTTATAATGGATTTTATGAGCTTATGGACCTGAGGTTAGCTTTATTCTTGTTTTATTCTGAGGATTGAGAATCAGGTGCCTCAAACTCGTTGACCTTTCCCCTGCAGAGCAGCACAGCAGCGTGTTTCTTCCTCCACCAGCGAACTGTGAGTCCCGGTGGCCCTCTCTTTGTGGTGGTGGTCGTCGCTGAATAGATCCAGTGTTCACTTGTGTTAGAGTGAGAGACGGGGGTGGAGGGAAACTTCTGCAGCCTCCGGAGGGTACAAGTAAAAGGGGGTGCACAAAGATGTGTCATTGCAATGCGCCTCAGGCTTTTGTCAGCTCAATGTATTTAGGCCTGAGTTTAAAAGTATCTGAATTGCATATACAATTTCATGTAGATTACAGATTGATGTGCAATCCAAGATTAGTGTGATGCATATGTCAGACATGCATAAATAAAAACATTTAATAAATAGTGTGCATCATCTCTGCGGAGGCATAATGGAGTATTGGCCAGACAGACTTAATTTGTAAAATCTTAAACTGTGACAAATTGCTGGTAATTAGTCAGTCCTCTGACCAAACGCCAACTCCCAGGCCAACAACGGCATCCCCAGAGCATGCGAACGGCCCGGGAGAAGCTGTGGGATTTATGCAGCATCCCTGTGGTGTGCAAACGTGCGCTTCCTCCCAGCACAATCTCTCTATTGATTGCATTTATGAGGGGAAAAAATACGATTTCCTATAGTGAGCCGTTGCAGTTTGTTTGTTTTCTTGTTCTCCAGTTATTAGACATGTCGGTTTGGCCCCGGCCGGCTAAGGCTAAGATGGCATTAGCCTGTTAGCACCTGCTGTGCCGCAGTGGTTAGCTGATTGTGAGAAGCAAGCTTTGCTTGCGGGGGACTTTTTAAGACACAATGCAGCACTTGCATATGCATTTATGCATGCATGCACGCACAATGCCGTGTTGTACGTGCTCCTAGGAGAAAGAGGCCGAAGTGCATTTTGCCACTACAATGACCCCATTAGCATGGGGGTGATCAGCGGTTTTGCGTCAGGACAATTTAAAGACTCACTGGAGACCTGCCAAAAACACTGTTTCTAGAAGGTGTGCAACGCGTCTGCAGTGTTTGTTTACATCATATGTGGGTCTTTGGAGGATGAGCGCTTCGCAGAGTCATCCCTTCAGGAACATTAGGCTCCTGCACCAGGATTGGTTACAATAATTGGATGAGGCATTAAGCATTAGGTGTGTACAGGTTCGTCCCTGAGACTGACGGCGTGCCAGTAAGAGGGTTTGTGGGTAAGAAGGTTTGTAGGTACGATGGGTCTTAGGTTTGTAAGGTCACAAAGCCTTTACACCTACCATTTCTGCTTTCTCAATATTGTGCCCTACAGATATGTGTATATGTATTTGTATGTGTAAAAAGAACGATTTTCTAGACAAATAAAGATTATTGTCTTGTTTTCAGAAAAAACAAGTCAAAATCAAGTGACTTTTGGCTTAGAACAAGCTAAATAATCTGCCAATGAGGTAAGCAAAATAATCTTATTTCAAACAAAAAACTAAATTATTTTGCTTGTTTCAAGTAAAACCTCATCTTTCTGATGATAATTCAATAATCAATAGTCAATAATTTGTTCTAGTCTAGAAAATCCTTCTTGATTTAAGAATAATGAGGGATAATAAAAATAAATATGATTTAAAAGAAGGCTATTTTATATAATAAAAAAGCAAATCTACATATCTAGAAATATCTCTAGTTCAAATATTTTCAGATTCATGTAAATGCATTTCTCCCCTCCACTTCCCTCATACTTTGATTAATTTGCATATGCTTTTTTTTTTTTTCAAATATTCCTGTCGTCATCAGCCACTCTGTAGAATAGAGGTCATCTGAGGCCAGCAGAGGTCAGACCCTCCCCCCAGAATTAGATGGACACCATAGGCCTCTGACCCCCCAGGGCCACTGTTGTTTACAAGCAGAGGAAGCAGTCTATATCCCTCTGCAGGATCATTAAGGCCGTGTGATGGTGTGTGCGTGTGTGTTTTCCTCTCGGAACAAGGCTGTTTTACCCCTCTAATCTCATCAGCTCTCCACCACCTGACATTCTCACAGACCGATTCTCATCTATCATTCTAAACAGGATCAATAGCAAGAGAAAAAAAGAGCCAGGAGGGGTAGAGCAGATGCAACAAAGCCTGCATTTACAAGCAATATTAAAATAGAGAGATGTGATCTAGAGAAAACAGCCCTTGAGGTCTATGAAGTGGAAGTTATGCTGCATGTGGTTGTGTTTGTCTAAAAGACTAAAATCTTTAATATTCTTCGTTAATAACTAGTGCGAATGAACCAAGACTCATCGTAATTCATAATGGGACATAAAAAAAGCAAGCATTGTCTGATTCTAAGCACATTAGTTATCACGGTTGAAAAACTAATTGAACCCAGAAGAAATTGTAACAATTTGTGCCTGTTTTGGTATGGAGCAAATAAGCTGCAGGTCTGAAAACACCCTAAGTGTCCAGAGTTCCCCCATTTGACACAAATACTATTGTTCATTTGCCATGGGAACAGTTGTTTGCAAGTCAATGTGCTCATTGTTAATGTTCTCAAGTGCACAATTCCTATCAGTAACCGATGGCCATGGATAGCTAGATCTCTGCCCAAGACAATATATCTTCTCATATCTTTTTTGTTCATATCTGGCAGCATATATGGAATGGGTTCTTTCCTCCCGGGCTTTCTCTCTCTTTTCCATCACTCTCTCTTCCCCTCCCCCCAGTTTGTCTAATTTGGGATGCTCAGCTGCCTGGACCATCTGTGTAAGGACTGAGGAGATTTTGTAATGGGCAGAATGAGTCCGAGGGGTGGATGAATAAATGTCGACCTCAGACAGACTCAGGGAGATTTTGCTCTGGAATATAATGTGGATGAGGTGTCCAGTGACACTGACGTCTGCTTTATGAGTGCGCGTTTACAATGTTTGTTGACCGACTTTATTTTTTCCCATGCTCCCTTGAGCCAAGCCACTTCCTCTCTTTGGCCTCTTCCACTGTATGAACTTTGCTGTGGAGCCAATGCTCTTAAATCATGCAAACAACATCTGCTCCAGTAAGGCATTTTGGGTAATGCATCTGGCATTGCTGCTTTGCTAGAAGTTAGCAATTAGAAATTCCCCCAAAGGGTTTTAAAAACCAAGAGATTTTTTTAACACATGAAATTGCACCAAAATAATCTTATGATAGATGTCTTGCCAAGTGAAAAACTGCATTTTAATCTGTAAAACTGTATTAATTACAACTGTAATCTTACACCAACCATCACTCCTAATAGCTGGCAACAACTTCTTGTGTGGCTTTAATTCAGTTTGGTTACAGTTTAAACAAATCCACAAGCTCTGAGCTCTGAATCAGCTGTTGTTTTGTCTTGGCACAGCACGCTCTTTACTTCATTCCTAATCTCTTTTTTAGCCAGTTTCTCTAAGACCTGGTTCTTTATCTGATTGTTCTCTTAGGTCTGTCTGCCAGTGATAGGGGGTACAGACTTCTCTCTTGTTCAGACTTGTTGTTTGTTTATTGTCTGAGGTCTCGGATCAGACTACAACTGTTGTTGCTCTTGTTTTCAGGTCTGCCATAACCGTCTGATAGCAGTAGACTCCAACTAGTGGACTGAGTCCTGGGTTCCCGATTCCTCTTCTGCTGAGACGGACCTCCAGGACTAGGACAAGATGAAACCGGATGGTGTTGACATGGCAGCAGTGGAGCCAATGGAAGCATTAAACGCAGGTCCTGCGGTCGAGGTGGCGCCAGCGGGCGAAGCTCAGGACCAGGCACAAACAGAAGGTGAACAACAGCAAACAGAGGCAACCAACAAGACCGGAAAGGACAAGCCAGTGGATCCCAAAGCTAAGACGAAGGCTCCTGCCAAAACAAAGACAACCAGTGCTGGAACCAAGGCATCCACAACCAGCTCCCGTCCCACCACTGGCCAAAGCCGCCTGACAAACGGGGCACAGAAGTCGCAAGCTAATGGCGTCACCAAAAAGACCACCACAGCAGGCCTGGAGAAGAAAACCTCGACCGCTGCTGCTCCTAAAAAAACAGTTACTTCTGCACCCACAACCAAGACCCCAACCAAGGTAGCTGAGAAAAAGCCGGTGGGGACGGCGAGACCTGCCACTGCTCCAGCCAATGGCGTGAAAACAACAGCGGCAGCACAGGCCATCAAGAAAGCCTCCGCTGCGCCAGCCAATGGTCTCAAGTCTAAACCAAAAACTACAGGTAAGTCAAAAGCCTCATCTGAGCTTATTTATTACAGCAGTGGCTCCCACCTCAACACTGCACATTTTGCAAGTCTTCAGAAGAGTGGTTGGGAACCACTACATTACAGGATTAGTTCAATTAGGACAGGGGTCTCCAACTTCTTTAGACATCCATGAGAGAAATTCTGATGTAGCATATTAATAAAATTTCAGATGAACTGCCTGTATTTGTCTTCATGTTTTAATGATCTTAAACACTCTTCACACCATCTTCCAGCTCCAGCTACAAGACCCTCCACTGCGCCCACCACTAAGACCAGCACCACTGGCTCTACCAAACCCGATAAGACACCTGTCGCCAAGACAACCAGGTGAGCATCTCACTGTTTAGGAATGTCACAAACAGAGCCCTCAGACTTGGTATGGTAATGTGGGCCATTTCAGTAGCTCATTCTTCTACATTGTTCTTCAGGCATTGTCTCACATTGCAGTCCACATCTCTCAGAGACAATCACTACTTTACTAAATACTTAAAGCATTAGGCATCAATTCTAAGTCCGAAAGGGAAAGAGTTTCATTTGCCAGGAAATTAGCTGGCACAGTCCTAAAATTCCTGATTACAAAAAAAAAAAAAATGTGAAAAAACTCTTTTCCCAGTGGGAGAGAGTTTAGACTCTCACCACTGAGTTTAAGTTGCTTTCCTCTCAGAAAAAAAAGTTCTCCCTGGTGTGAGAGAGTTTAGAAAGTCTCCACAAGTGGACCAACAGTCTCAACAGCCCCTACAGTATTTTCACACAGCGACATGCTGATATAATGCCGATTTCTGGATATCCAGGACAGATGCAGAGAGATGTTAGGATGGTTATCGTACAGGGAGACAATCTGAGTCACGCTGGGAATCACAACATAGAGCTTGCAGGAGCCGATTTGAGATGTTTGCAGTCAACCATGAACAGTGCAGTTTTTTGTTACTTGTTTATAGAGGTACATCCTGAGGCGTGTAAATGAGCTCAGACTCATGACGTTATGCGAGGGTGGGGCAGAAATGTTTGCATGAGTTTGTGAACATTTTGAGAACATGTGATATTTGGTCCCACAAACATACATTTTTGCTGATCTCTTTAGATTTCGACAGACATTGATGATTTGAATTCTGTGTGTCTTCCAGTGCTAAAATGGACAAAAGCTGGTCTGTCAAAGTTCTTTCTCTCATCGTTTTTGGTTCTTGTTCCAAGACGCTCTGTGATTAAGTGCTGCTTAGTAGCAATAAAAAAGACTTTAAGAGTAACCTGGCAAAGGCAACAAAAGACAAATAGGCAAAAAAAAAAAAAATTAAGTTGTTATTTAGTCCATGTTAGAAAAGTCCAAACAGAGCTCTGCCATGACATGTAGCATCTCTCCTCCCACGTCATGCAGCTGAACAGGAAGTTTATTTCATGATTAATGGTGTTTGGAGTAGGAAAGCTGCTGTCCTGCACACAGACAACGTTACACACTGCTTTAAAAAGAAACACATTCGACACTATTAGCACTGCAGTATATTCAAGCACTTGGTTTAGAAAAGATAATCTGGGGCATCCCTGAGCCTTTGTTTTCTGCTTCTGCCTCATTATGATTTAAAGCTCAAACACCAAACAGCAGAGAAAAGGCCACTTGTCATCCAATTAGTGCAGGAGTAAAATTTGCACAGTTATCTGAATGTTCATATCAATGCATTTATTTAACATTTGCTGCATAGTACAGTAATAAATGACTCAGTTTTGGGTGCGGCACATTTTTTTCTTCACATCTGTGTGCATGTGAAGAGTGTTTGTGTAATGTGCATATACACATCCAACCATGTGTGTGTCCTGCCTTCAGCAGTAGACAGCGTACTGCAGTGAATTCTGCTTCAAATGAACCTACTGGATTTTAAATAAATAAAACATGCCTTTGCCATTAATGGTGCATGTTTGCAACCCAAAGCTTTAAATCAAATCTGCATAATTGCAGTTGCTGTGCATTTTGTGCTAGCAAGCCCGAACTGGACAAAAATATGAATTATTTTAAATAATTTTGATTAAATTCTTAGTGCAATGAGCTTTTTCCTGTCGATGATTACGTCATACTGATGTAAGAACAATAAGGGCTGGTCAGTAAAGGGTGTGCCAAGCACCCAACGCTAAATCATCAGACATTTCTCATAAATGAATTGCTTTTTGTATCTTAATGTCCCGCTTTCTCTCGTTCATTAGGTCATGGTAGAGTTCAGTCCTCCAGAGAGATGTTTTATTGCAGCCACTGCATCTAATCTCTAAATGGAGCGTGTGTGTTTCCCAACAGCCAACTTGATGGATGGTTTATAACACTTCAGTGATTCTGATTTTGCTGCAGTGCTTCATGTGTTTCTCGCTTGTCATATTACTGCATTTTCATAGGCTGTGCATGTTCGCTAGTGTCCCGATCCTGAAGTTTGAATGGCTTTACTTTGGACATGCACATTTGTCTTCACTATCCACTTTGGCTGTGGCCTGTTGATGGTTATTGTTTTATTTCCTTGAAATCTGAAAACCGTAAAGAATATATAGTTTCCCCCATAATAAAAATGTCTGTAATCATTTATTTTAATTCATGTAATTCCAAATCCATATGACTTTACTTCAGGGAACACACAAGCAGAACTAAAATGGCATTTTCTATTTACATTGGTTTATAATATATAAATCCTCTCTGGGTATTTTTAGTCTTTTCCCTAGGGCACAAAATGGGTGCAGGTCCATGCATTGTCCAATTATCCATCTTTAATTTGACACAAGAGCCAAGAAATCACTTGACATTAAAAAATTTGGCTGTTGAGGAAAAGTACATAAATCAAATCTCATTCAGATAAACGACTGTGGGCCTAACGCAGCAAATTTACATGCAGGTGAGAGCCAGCAGGTAGACGCAATTTCATCAAATGCTGCTGAATTACAGCTTAACCAATGCATTAGGATTCATCCTGAAGGGACATGAACCTCGTTATTGAGGTTAAAGAGTCCCTTCAGGCCAGAGTGCCTTATTAAAATCACGTCAGCCATAGTCTGCCAGTCGCTGGCTCAGGAGGAGGTCGTCTTCCTCTTTGCTGCTGTGGCTTCAGGGGAAGTTTTGCCACTCACAAATGTAATGGCAAGTTAAGCAGTGTTTATTAGCCAATCAGACCGCAGGCTTTTCTATTGCTCACAAAACATCAAAGAGCTATCTATAAAATGCTTGAATGGCGTGCTGTTTGCTTGAAGCACTTAAAGAAAATGCACATGTCTAAATGTGCTTGGATTGTTTTTAAGCTTCAGTGCGTTTTTGGGTTTTAATGTGCATTATATTTGCCCCCAAATCTGGCACAGATCTGACAGAAAAATTATTGGCTTGCAGCGTTATGGCTTGTTGTTTGTTTGTTTCTGTGTTTTTCTCTATAAGAGGAATAGTTCACTCAAAAAGGAATGACTTTGACCATATCACTTTCTATATTCTGCAAAAGTTCTTTGACAAAGGCTATTAATTTACCACAAGTCATTTTGTTTGTTTATTGTGCCCTTTTTGGAGCTTGATGGCACCTGGTCACTGTATGACCTCATTGAAAGAGGTTTTTGTTTCTCTTTGTCTCTCACACTCACTTTAACTCGCTCTCTGTCCCTCATGTTCCAGGAGAACAATGCTTGTGCTAATCTCTGTGTGCTCGCTTTCTATACTGAGTCATCCTGTCACTGTAGGTTATTCGTATCGGTTTTATGTTTAAGATTAAGATGAAGACTTTTATAGAACCTCTCATTCGCTCTCCCTCTCTATTGCTCTCAGTTTCTTCTTATCATCTAATAGTATGCTTTCATTTCAAGGCTGAATTATAATGCAAATCTGTATCCTAGGAACAACAAAAATGTGGGTTTATTTCCAATAATCTGTAATGTCGCTACTTACTTTCTACCTAATTCTGGTTGACTCCTTAATTGTCCCTTGCTGCATGTCACCATTACTTTTTGACATTGGTAAAATCAGGTCATGTGGTGAGGAAGAAAAATATTAATAATCCAGGTGAAATATTGGGTTATAGCTCATCCTATTAATGATAATGGTTTAGATTTTATATTGCCATCAACATAATATAAAATATATTATAGTATATATGCATCCTTTAATGTTAGATCTTAAGATGTGGTTAAAAAAAAGAAGTGCAAAGACTTGAGTCAGACAGTTTTTCCATGAACTTACACAAGTCTAATTATCAAGTTGGCTCAAAGACTATTGTCCTAATCCAGGTTGTGTGCTTAAGTAGGTGTTTTTGTAAAATGAAACTAGGTCTAGGAGCTACAACACACCACTGCATTAATTCATGTGTGGTTTTCTCTGTCAGGTTTATCTGTTTATAGACTTGCCCTTTTTGTTCCAGAAGCGTCACTGCTGGATCTCTCTCTCTCTCTCACCTGATACTCTTTATGTAGGACGCCACAGTTTTGTAGAATCTCTTCCCCGCCCATCCCGCACGGACTTTGCAGAGACGAAATGTGGAACTTACGGAGCATGTGTTTTAGCAAGATCCATGCTATTTGCCCAAGTGGGATTTGCATGGTTATTTTTACTCAACACAATGAAAGATTTACACAGCGCTCACTGTGTCTTCTGCACTGATACACACACGCCCTTGTGCTCTCCAGCTCTTTATTTAGAACAGGAGAGACACATGCAGTGAAGCGTAGGCAGATGAAATCAGAAGCTCCTGCCGGGCCCACAGGATCTAGGTTAGCTTACTCAGACTTGACCTGGACATGTACTGAGTCACTACCGTGTGCTAAGCTAGGCTCATACCAGACCAGAGTAGACAGATAATACACCCCATCAGGGCAGATCACGTGTATTACCAGTCAGGCACCCCAGGATAGAACAGAGGCATTATGGGTAGATAACTGGGGGGGACAGGATTCCTTGAAAAGAATGTTTTTGCTAGTATTAACATAACCCGTGTTTTGCTCTTGAGCTACCTGTCTGTCCCTCAGGCCTTCTGTGCTGTGACTAATCAGAGCTTTGACTCATGAATCACTGCTTTAAATGGGATTTATGATCCATCACCAATGACTAAAATGTCAGAAGTCAGAATATTAGAACATTTCTGTGTGTTCTTTTCTTCCGGTATTCTACTGCCTTTTAAATGCAGGAGGTCCTTGTCCTAGCTGGACTTAAAACCTCAACGGAAGTTTCCTACAGCAGAGTTGTGCAATCTAGAAGCAGCCAGACCTAAAAATGCCTATTGACCTCTCTAATGATTTCTCTATTTCTTGTCACATCTGCTATGTGTAGGTCTGTTGGCCCTGCTCCTGCTGCCCGTTCTTCTCCTGCTGCCCCCAAGCCTGGGACACCAACAGCTGCCAGTAAGACATCTACAGTCGCATCCAGGCCAAGTACTGCTACACCCAAGACACCATCTACTACTGCTAAACCTTCTCCTGCTAAAACCACAGCGCCCTCTGCTGCCCGCACTCCCACTCCTAAGACCACAACACCTGTCAAGAAAGGTGGGTACCTCATGGAATTCAATAATTGCATGAATGTAGTTCACGTGTGACTGTTGTAACAGTAATATTGTGTTGTAATACTGATATTTTACATAAAGTAATTTTCCATATTTTCCATTGTAGTGCTGAATTTTCATAAAATATTTATATTCAGTTTACAGTATTTAGTTGCTTATTAATGATAATAATTAATAATTAGATACTTTTCTATTTGAAGCTGTGATGCTGAGTTGAAATTATATGTTCTCTTTTCATTAGATGTCAGTAAGCAGCCATCTACTCCAGCAGCTAAGAAGCCCACTTCTTCTCCGCTTACCCGGCCAGCAACAACCAAGACCACCAAGTCTGACACCCCCAAGACAGCCTCCACTGTCAAGGCAGAATCAGCCTTAAAAAAATCCACCGCCCCCAGCAAGGTGGCAGACGTTAAGACTAGTAAACCCAAGGAGAGCAAAGCAACACCCTCCAAGGAGGTTAGCGCTAGCCCCAAAACCACAGGCAGCAAGTCCAGCGCTAAGACAAGCAGCCCAAAGAAGGCAGTTGGCAGTAGCACTCCAATGTCGTTGAAGGGTGGCCCAAAAGCCTCCCAGCCTGCAGACGCAGCAGCCAAAGAGGCTGAGAAAAAGGATGTGGTACCCGCTGTGGTTGCAGCTACTACTGCAGCCGCTGCTGTTGTTTCTGTGGTGACCTCTGAGATAGCACCTGAAGACTCAGCTACAGCTTGTGTTGCTGCGGCCACTGAAGAGGCACCTGAGGACTTGTTTACCCAGGTCAATCCTGCTGCCTCTGAGGTGAAATTAGAAGACTCATTTACAACTCTAATTTCTGCTTCCTTTGAGGACTCTAAAGAGGATTCTAAAGAAATGGCCACAAATGTCACTACCACTATGGAAGCACCTGAATACAAAGTTACACCTGTCACTCATGTCGCTGAGGAAACCCCTGAAGACTCTGTTACACCTTTCAGGCCTGAAGAAACACCTGAGGACACACTTATGTCTGTCATTCCCCCAACCTCTGATGAGGTACAAGAGGAAACTGTTTCACCTGTAATTTCTTCTGAAGAAACACCTGAAGAAGTAGCTACACCTGTCATTCCTCCTACCTCTTATGAGGGACGAGAAGAAACTGTTTCACCTGTCATTCCTTATGAAGAAACACCTGACGATGTTACTACATATGCCATTCCTCCTACCTCCTATGAGGCACGAGAAGAAACTCTTTCACCTGTCTTTCTTCATGAAGAAACACCTGAAGATGTAACTACATCTGCCATTTCTCCTACCTCTTATGAGGCACGAGAAGAAACTGTTTCACCTGTCATTCCTTATGAAGAAACACCTGACGATGTTACTACATATGCCATTCCTCCTA
>JAUMHE010000044.1:610591-628914 GCA_032359235.1 Enteromius mattozi | reverse complement strand
CCTCCTATGAGGCACGAGAAGAAACTCTTTCACCTGTCTTTCTTCATGAAGAAAAACCTGAAGATGTAACTACATCTGTCATTCCTCCTACTTCTTATGAGGCACGAGAAGAAACTGTTTCACCTGTAATTTCTGCTGCTTTTGAAGAAACACCTGGAGATGTAACAACAGCTGTCATTCCCCCTACCACTTATGAGGCACGTGAAGAATCCACTTCCCCTGTCATTCCTCCTGCCTTTGGTAAAGCATCTGAAGAAACAACTGCATCTTTCATCCCCCCTACCTCTTATGAGGCACGTGTAGAAAATGCTTCACCAGTCACTTCTCAAGCCTTTGAAGAGGAACCTGAGGATACCATTACACCTGTTATTTCTCCTACTTCTGATGAGGTGGAGCTCGTCTATGCCCAGGATGCCCCCCAGAGCTTGGACACTTATAAAGATGACAATGCCATGTCTCAGCTGGTTGCTGAAATAGAATCAGTCAGTCTGGAGGAGCCAGTGCCTGTTGCATCTCCTCTGGGAACCACAGTACTGTCCCCACCATCCTCTCCCACTGGCCCACCATCCATGCCAGTTGAGCTCCCAAGCTCAGCTCCCTTCCTGGGCTTGCAGGATCCAGCTGAATCATGGGTACAGAGTTCTTCACTGTACCCCAGTTCTGCGACCATAGAGAAAGAGAAGCAGGATGCGGAAAGAGAGCACGATGAAGAAAGTGAGGAGGATGACGACGAAAAAGATCAGCATGACACACAGATGCCCTCTGCAGCTGAGAATGTGATTGAAGACTTTGATCTGATGAGCTCCAATGGTGGCGGTCACATCAAAAATGCAGTTCCTGTCTCCCCCTTGCAAGAACGAGAAGAGGCGGTAGAGAAAGCTGAAGAAGAGATTAATGAAGACAATGATGATGAGGAAGAGGAGGAGGAGGAAGAGAAAGAGGAGGAGGAGGAGGAGGAGGAAGAAGAAGAGGTAAAAGAGTTTGGCATAAAGGAATCAGTGCCTCAAACAGAGAAAGAAGTTGACCTTAAAAAGGGGGTGGCAGATTTTGCCAGCTCTGATTGGGGTACAATGCAGTCAGATGACATGTACAGCAGTAACAAACATGACTCAGAAGTGACATCTCCTTTTAATGCTGAAGACAGCTGCAGTGCTAAAGAGACAGGTGATTTCATCATGACTGAGGCAGACAGGGAACAGCCATTCACAGGGCCTCCTGGAATCCAGTCATTTGGTAGTGAAGATGAAGAAGAGGATGAAGAAGAAGAGCATCTGAAGAAAGACATGGAACTAGAATTAGAGCATGATGATGAACATCACAAACAACAGAAAGACTTGGAGGATGAAGACGAAGATGTAGAGATGGTCCACAGGGGCATGGATGAGTGTGCACCTGGGGTTAGTAGAAATGATGGTAACAAAGATGAAGATGAAGACGAAGATGACGAAGATTACAGAGAGGAGAGTCATCTAGATCTCAACAGATTTGGTCACACTGCTCCAGCAACAACTATGCCTTTGACAGCAGCATGGTGTAATTCCAATCCATTCTCTGATCCCTGGGCCCAGCCTTCTTCCGTCCTGTCTGAATCAAACCTGTCAGCTTCAAGAGTTCAAGATCCAGATGCACTCACCAAATTCCCAACCGATGCAGACACAACTACCACATTCTCAGCTGAACCAGATACACCCCCCAAATCCCCAGCTGAGGCTTTTCTGGATATGAGTCCACCCCTGATTCAGGCCTCAGAACCCCAGCCTGACCTCCAAGAGGAGACCGGGAGCTCAGTTCTAGTGGAGTCAGGTATGTTGGCTCCTCCTGCCATTGGAATGTCCCAGTCCAGCACCCTCAGTGGAACAGCCCTGGCTGCCCACAGCAGCAGTGAGACCAGCACACCTGAAGAACTTCGAGATTATGACAGCAGCTCAGGTGTAGAATCCCGATCAGACAAGCTGCAGACACCAGTCCCCACCATTCAAGCAGACATAGAGCAGGACCTAGGTATTCACCTTGAGCGAGGTGATGGGGAGGAGGAAGAGGCAGAAACGCTGCCGGCTGATGAAGTACTGGGTGATGCCGCAACAGCACCAGCCTCTGTACCATCATCACCATCAACCTCCGGTGATGAGGCCAGCGATACAGAGGGTGAGATGCAAATCAATGATCCTGATCTTGCGGTTGATGACAACTCCACAGATCCTCACAACCTCGTTGCCCTAGAGGAAGATGATGAGGCTCCTGAACATATTGGAGAGGAAGATGGCGATACGCCTCAGTCAGCCAACTCTGTGGCCTCCTACGGTTTCGACTGTTCCGCATCCATCTCCAATGCCCACTCTATGGCTGAGAGCTGTGGAAAGAGTCCAGGCATCTTTAGCCTGGAGAATGAAGAGCAGCTTCCAGAAGAGGCCAAGGATCCCTCTTTTATCAAGGAGCTAACCCTCCCAGCAGCAACCGCCTACAGTGATGACTTGTTGGGCTGCCCAGTGGATTTGCTGCCTATCAGCGAGCCCACAGAGAGGGATGCTGGGTTTGATGAGCACTACATGCTGTGCAGTAAGACAGACCCAGGCGCAATGGAGGAAATGGATCCCGAGTCCCCCATGCACCTCTCACCCCAACATGGGGATGATTCTGATGGCCAGCCACCGTACTACTCTGCTATATGTGATAAGACTGATAACTTTCTGGCAGGTAATGTATAAAGCCTCTTTTGGAATGCACCTTGTCTACCCCAAACCCCACGCTCCTACCCTGTGTCCTTCATTTCTTCCAAATGTGGGGTTAACAAGCAAAGAAATGAATAAAAATATGTGATAGAAGGGGGAAGAAAAAGGGGAGCCATCAGGTGAGGGATTATAGCTTTGTCTGAGCTGCTCTCTGTTCTTCCTATTACCACGGTGATGGTTATGATTGTATGGCTTAAACTTCTGTATGTACAGTAGCTATTCTCATTTTCTATTAGAATGTACTTTTTAAATAACACTGCGTTTCATGGCACCCCTGAACCTGCAATGTTAGACTAAGTTAAGTTGATGTCCTTTAATAAAAGGACAAAAATGCAAAATAAAAAAAAAAATAAACACACTTGGTGGACTCCAACTACCTTTGTATTTATCCTACTGTTTTTACCAATCAAATGTCAATTTTTTATACTTTGTTTTTTTTTTTCTTCTTGTTTTTATTTGATTTGTTAAGATCCCTGTCTTACCTTAATGTTTGTACACACATCCGTTTTCCTGCACTGTAAAAGTAGCTTTACTCTCTTTTGAAACTTATTTCAGCTTTCTCTTTTAAAACGTGTTCCAGCACTAACTGTTTTAGTATTAAATACAGGTTAGATATTCTTCAGAAGCTTTTCACGTTCACAGTGTTTGACATAGGGAGGTGAATGTGTGTTAGATGGCAGGTCATACTTCATTTTTGGTTGTCTTTCATTAGTTTTCAGCTTCTGCTGCACATTTTTTTGTGAAGGATAACATAGATTCTCATTGGCACATAACTTAAGTGTTTTAAAGTACTGGGCTCAAATTGACATGGATTCTTTCATTTACAGTTGTTAAACATTTGTATTTCGGAACAGACTAACTATTTCTGTTTATGGAGATTGAAGTGTTTTCCTGCATTTGTAAATCTTAAAATGATGCTCACAGGTCAGTTTCTGTGAGTACTGGGACATTTCTACAAGAATTGGAAGTGCATGTGCAACTAATTAAGAAATTGTTATAATCTTGCTATGAATCCAGATATGATCCAGGGATGTTGGACATTAATGATTCACAATAACTAAAAGGTTTTTCCCAAAATTCCATTAAACATCAATGCAAGGCTGTCTGTTCCCGTTTGTTTTTTTATTTTGAGTGGCATGTTGATTTTATCTGAGTGTTCCTATGGTATTTGATTTTGAACAGGAAATGGATATATGCTGAAATGGTGTTTGTTCCAGATGTATTTTTGATGAAATGACAGCCAGTGCTCATGGGGCTATGATCCCCTTCTACTAAAGCATGTCATGCCCCCTAAACCCAACAACAGGACCCCACCCTGAAAGCCCAGCACAACAAGGTTGCATGGTCTCTTAAGGAATTGGTTAGTGGGTTTCAAGAAATGCCTGTTTTCCTCAATATACATTAAAGCGTAAACACAAATTCCAAATCCTCCCTGAATGTTAATTTAGTTAGTGCGGGTGTATTAGGGAGTCTTCTTTTTTTTCTTTTTCCTCTTCTCAGTATGGAATCTCATCTCCTTCTCACTTCCTTTTTTTCACTCACCTGCCATCAAAAATAGTCATTTTACATCAAAAATATCTGGAGGTGGAGGTTAAGTGCAACTTAACCTTAATGTAAAGAATGTTGGTTTATCTCCTTGTCTGTGCTTTGAAGCATATCTTTTTCAGGTCATTTGTCTGAACTCTAGTTTATGATGTTATGTTAAATCATATGTGGCAGATAAAGTACGTTCTCTTCAAAAAAAAAAAAATCGCTTGTAACTTTTCGGAAGTTAGGTAATCAGTAATTTTTTGGATGAATGTATTTATGTATCATTTAGCGAAATCAAACATTTTTTATCTGAATTTGTTCAAATATTTTTTTGAATTTGTTCAAATATTTTCTGAAATATTCTGGTGAAAAAATATACTGAATATTACTTGAAAGTTAAATACAAGCTCTTTCCACATCTTCCACGTACTTTTTTGTTTTGAAACAACTTTTTTTTAGCATAATCAACAGCACACTACAGATGCAAAAGATGGAGCTTAACATCTATTAAACTCAGAATATTCGTTACGCAAAGTTTTTTTACATGTTACGCCATGTTTTTACAGGACAGATGTGTGGGAAAACCCGATTCCTGTATTCATTACGAGTTTTGTCTGATTTGTTCTTTGGTTTATGTTTTCATTTATCGTCTGCATGTTCCTCTTTCTGTCTGTGCTTTTCCTTCGTTCCTGTTTGGTCACACCCTTCTTCATAACGAATGCCTCTGTCAGTAAACACATATTGCAAGTGCTCTTGACTGTCCACAGGGAAATCCGGAAACACTATACAGACTGGTGAGAACCAGCTTTCACTGAGCCAACAGGAGAATAGTAACTATCCAAGGCTAACCCAAGAGCTGAATGACAATAACTACCTTGCTCCCCTGCCGAACACTCACAGGCAGCTACAGCAGCCACTGCCTCGCATCAGCGTTCAACATGTGGATGCTCCTCCAAGGGTCCCTCCGCCTCCATTGATGCCTAATGTGCAGCTGCGACGGCTAGAGCAGCACCAGCTGCAGTTGAGGCACATCCGGCAACGCCAGGAACAGGAACGGCTGCAATGGCTGTGTCTGGAGGAAGAAAGGCAGCGGCAAGAGCAGCAGAGGGCACTGGAGAGGCAGCGTCGAGAGCTGCTTCAGTTGCGACTGCAACAGCAGCAGCAGGAACACCGCCTCCGCCGACAGCTCCTGCAGCGGCAGCTTGAGATGGAGCAGCAACAGAGACTCAAACAGCAGGTGAAAGGGCAGCCATGTCTCCTGTCACCCTCATCTGGACTCTGCACCATCTATGAGGCCATGGAGACCAGCGAGGAGGAAGAGGAGGATGCAGAGAACAAATCCACCGGCAACCAAGGTTCCCCCAACCAGATAAGCCATTCCATCCCAACCAACGGAAACCTCCGGCGACCGCCTCCGCAGGAGCTGGACTGGAACACAAAACTGGACATGGTCCAGCAGCTGATTAACCAGGCTTTGCTTCTGGCTGGGGAGGATGGCTGCCAACCGCTCCTGTACCTACCTGGGCAAGGAGGGGGCATCCTCAGCCCCCTAGAGAGCAGCCTATGGCCACACGTCATGTCCCACTTCGACTGCTCCACCGCAACCGTGGCCTCTGTCAGCAGTTACTCCCCCAGCAGCCAGGACAGTTCGCCACAGGGCGACTGGACCGTGGTGGAACTGGAGACACATCACTGAGTGTCTGAGCACCATTAAACCCAGCATGTGCACTAATAATATAACATTAATCCTCCATCCCAAACTATTATGTCGGCGGGGAGTGACTCACTCCTGCTCCTGGCAATCGACTGGCCTGCAAAGTTCAGCTCCAACTCTAATCAAACACAACTGCCTTTAATTTTCAAGCGATCCCGAAGACCTTAATTAGTTGCTTCAGGTGTGTTTGCTAAGTTGGAGCTAAACTTTGCAGGACAGTTGATCACCAGGATCAGGATTGGGCACCTCTACAGTATATTACTGAAACACTAAAATATACAAAAGCCGCACCTGCATTTTACCAATGTATCCCATAAGCCTTCTAATCGGGCTTCATGTGTACTCATCCATTCAGAATGCAGTCATTTCGAGCACCTTCCTGAAGACAGCTGGGTCTCTTTAAGTAATCCCTATAATTTCTCTTCCTCAAACATATATTAAATCTACACATATTTATGGATTAATAGTATTTTATTAATGACTTTCTGTAGAATTCTGACAACTTAGTCAACAAGAAAACTATATTTACTTTGTTCTTAGTCATATTGTAAATGATTGTGAAAGAGAAAATGCTGATTTTATCTTCCATCAAAATGTAAAAATCTGCTATACCTTTGAAATTACTTTTGTTTTTATCTTATGTGGGTTTTTAGGTAATTAGTCTAACAACAGCCAAATAGCTAATCTGTCATTGTTTTAAGACAGTGTTTCCCAACTTTTTGGCCATCTACCTTTTCTAATCCATCCATTTCAAGTCTTGTACACTGCAAAAAAAAAAATGCTTTTCTAGCCTTAATTTAGTAATTTTTCTGCTTAGAATAAGCAAAATAATCATATTTTAAGCAAGAAGACAAGATTATTTTGCTTGTTTCAAGTAAAAACTCACTTAATTTTGAACTAATATTTGTTTTCTTGTCTCAAAAATCCTTCTTGATTTAAGAATTTCTAGATATTTTGTCTGGAAACAAGACAAAAACATCTTGGCTAGAAAAGCGTTTTCTGATGAGTTGATCCAGGGGTGCTTGATTGGGAAGAGTCTGAAAATGTTTAGTATTGGGGAAATGATTGAAAATGAATTTGAGCAACTACTGTAAGTAATATTGCTTTTAATAACAGTAATTTAAGAGTGGTTATTGGTTTCAATAAGGGAAAAGTTCCTAAATATTGACTGTACACTTACATTCAGGTCTAATGTCAGTTTGGTGCAAAATGGACACTTTTTCAATCTAATCAATTATGTTGACTTTAACTATTGATGGAAGGCCCAGCAGGTTACCCTCAAAGCCTATTGAAGCTCTTATTGCCGAACAGCCATTTTTGGTCCTCTATAACCTACAGTATATGACTACATTTGCCAAATGGTCATATTTAGACTTAACTTTCTGTTTGTCTCCGTTTTAATGGCAATTATACATTATCAGGTATTATCAGGTCATCCATTCTGTTGGGTTAAGGGTAATGTTTTGTTGTAGTCTAAGGACTGTTGACCTCATGCATGGCTTCAGACAGAGCTGCTCTGTTTGCTGTGGGGGAACTCTTCTCTCCCGACATTCCTGAACCATTACCTCATTTCCTGGGTCCTTCTTGTTTCAATGGGTTTCCTGGGATACTGATGATGTCATGGCAACTAGAAAAAAAGGATGTGTCTAAAAGACACATGAGGGGGGAAAGGAGGGTTGGAAAGTATATGAGGAAGAGTATGTTCTCTACTAAAGTCTAAAAGCTTTAGTAAATGAGCTGTTTGCTGTCAATGCCATCAATCTGATTTTCCTGAAATGCTGTGGAGGGTGTGTTTTTATACAGAGTTAGATATATAGTGTCTGATGGAGTGTGTGCCTGTTGACAAAAGTTACTATTAGTATTAAATTAATATTTGTGTTATATTTTCTACAGCACTTTATTTGTAATTTTCCAATTTCTTAGCTTTTGTTCATTTTTGTTTATGTATATTGTATTCACTTTTAGAAACAAAAATATTTTGGGTATTGACTAGACCTGTTGCAGTAGTGCCATCTACAGGTGAGGCATCATAAAAAATGATGAAATGGTTCTTAAGACTAACCTATTTGTTCAACCATTATACTACATGTTTACATGATATTATATTTAGGAATATATTATGTAGCCACTAGTTAAATGTCCTTTATTCTTTTTTTCCTTTCCTCAATACTTTTTTCCTTTTTTTAATGTAAACAATTACCGGGGGCAGTTGTACTAATGTTGTTTTGGTGTGTTAAACATTTTTTATAGGAAATGGTTGTAGTTTCCTTTAAAATCATAAGTGCAACAATGATAGATGAATTAGATAACCACATATTTTCTTAACATATTTATTGTGGTATTTTAAACAATTAAGGATTAAAAATGGAGGTCAGAGGAGAAGTGGAACCATGTACACATACATGTATATACTATACTATAATTTATTAAGTAATTAGCTGCAGACTGATTAATTTAGAAGACAGAATAAAACTTTTAACGTACTCTGCTAGTATTTCCATGTAATCTTTTCGTACGTGCTCTCTGTTCGTCCTCCAGCTCCATCTATCTGTGACCTGATGCAAGTGAGTACAGTAGTCCTTCATAAATCATACTACTCAAAAGAACAGTCAAACCACTCGTTCTGTAAAAGCTATCATTGTTAAAGGTTTAGCTTAGTGTTTTTCCCCATCTTGGCCTCTGTCATGTCAGACTTGTGTGTCATGACCATATTGCAGTGAATGATATTTGGCTATGCAACATTTACGGGTTAAATACTTCGTATAACTAACAAAACATATCTATTTATAACAATCATAAGAGATTTACGCTAATTCTGTAATTTGTGCCTGCAGTATGTGCAGCTAAGATAGAATTAGCATACCTTTCTCAAACGACTTTGCTGGCTGGTGTGATGGCTACAATGCTACAATATGAACGAAACTTCACTGTGGACCTAAATACCCCATTTGGAGAAAGAAAACATCCTAAAAAATAAAAAAGAAATCCTACTTTTAGCAAATCTACAGTTCTCGATTTACCGTGTTCTTATAAGCCCGCGCGCGCCAATCAGCACCAATCACTGCTCTTATTGCTAATTATTCACTCAGTCATGTTTGATGTATTTTATATAGTTATATACTATTTAATGTTTTGAACATATGTATTAACATTTATGCTTATTACAATTATAGCTACATTTATTTATTCAAGCATAGGCCTACATGTTTCAATTTGAGCTACCTATTTATTTTATTAGTTTTTAAACTGTTAATTTTAAATCTGACTCATCAAATAAAGATTATTTTGACTGTATTATCTGCTATTAAATATAATTCATGCATGCAACCCTGGGGAAAAAAAAGAATAAAACAAATAGAAACCATCCCAGAAACAAATATTACCAACCACCAACTTTTAACTAGTAAAAAAATAAATAAAAAATAAAAAGTGTTTTGGTTTTTAGTGGTTTTAACAAGCTTGGTTTTAACAAGCCACCATTCTAATTACCAGCAGAAACCCATAGGGTCTATTACAATTTCCATTAACCAAATACCAGTAAACCATTATAACCAGTAAACCATAACAAATTTTATGATGGTGTCTATTGTATTTTTTCAGCAGGGAAATAATAATTGAAGATGCGTAAAAATGTGTACTGATGCTACTATTTTAAACCTCCTGTAAAAAAAAACTTACGACGACGGTAGTCAATATGATCCACAAGGGGGCGCATTTTCCAACAAGAACCCAAACCGCTTATTCGTACAAATTCGTTACAGTCCATTGGTTACAAGGAGTTGCGTAAAGAAAAAAAAGCATGCAATAACAGTAATAGGGCATTACAGGCAACTGACTAAAGTCTACTGACAACTGTCTAAATAAAGTTACAAAAATAAAACACTATATAGAATATAGGCCATGTTTATAGGCTATATATGTTAGGGGGAACATATTGCCGGTATATTACCTGGATAGCACACATGTCTGCAAGATGTTTGTTAAAGATCGCTTGATCTGGAAAGCATCTGCTATGTACAAACATCTGACATATTTTTTAAAATGTCAGTTTTAAACGCCCTGCATATGAGTAAACACTGAAAAAAATACGTATTGCAGCAGATGTAATATGCATGTGTAAAAAGCATACGTTAGACGTCTTCGTGATGTACATGTGCTATCAGGTAATTGCAATGCGACTTCATAATTCTCTATAACTGTTCTTTAATTGTCGGGGGTTTAAGGCCATCAGTGTGAGTTTCACTTCGCAATAAGCTCAACTCGTGTTTTAAGACGATTAAAGTAAGTGGTGTTCTACGGCAGACACAAACGTCCATCACATGACCGCGCTCAGTTGCGCGCAGGCGGCTGGTCGAGCGCCAGGGCGCGTGCAACCGGAGCTCTAGATCACCGGGCGACGGTACTGCGCGTGCATTAGTCTCATCACAGAATGACGGCGGCAGGACGCTCCTGGTGAACCTCTGAACCAGACCGGGATCGCTCAGTCAATTTGGATTTGATCGTCCGGAGATGCACTTTAGGGTCTGGCTTTGAACTTTAATGTACCGGGGATGAATATCTGTCCCAGACGCTTGGAACACACTTTCCCTTTATTCATTATGCTACACATTCATGAACGCGATCCAGCCTGAACCGGGCGACAAATAAAACTAATTCCTCTTCATCAAGGGAGTTCACGACACACAGAAATGGCCCCGTGGATTTGATCTTTATGACCGAGCGAAGCAGGGCAACAGGACGCAGTTCACCGCGTCTGCTTCATCGCCGTGTCGGGTATTTAACGCTCCGCTGCAGTTATGACGCGTCGTTAGAGTGAAACTGAAGCTGCTCAGGTGAGAAGCATCGGCATCTCCGCTCCCTGTCACCTGAGATGGCCGTCAACAAAACCGGCTCCATGCGTGTAAGTTTAGACCATCTGTCGCTCCCATGAATGAGCCATAATGCACTTCACATGATCTATTCTTTATTAGTCTTTGTGTGAATGCGTGCTGTCTACCTGAATACTTCTTAGACACTAAACAGATAGAATTAACTTGATATATCTTACTACCTTAGTATAGGGGGCGAAGACTGGGTTAGCCTATATTATCCCACTTTTTTACTCCAGTAGGTTTATTTTGCAAAACTGCAGTGCGCTTCACAGACAGACCATATATTTATCTTTAGTGTTCTCGTCTTGGATTATAGACTGTAAAAAGGAGTTGAACAGAAGCAGGTGGACGTGAGGTGCCCTTGGACGGTCACCCTTTTTAAGGATTTACTACAGTGTTGTGATTATATAATGAGCTCTGTGAAAAGCATTTCTCTTATTTAGCATTTGGACTTTAGTGTAATCTTGTTGCTGGCGTAATGTAGGTAAATTAACTATCTCAGCAGGTTTGTTCTTTAAAGTACACAGTGTTTCAGTCTTGTTTCCATGATTCCTGTAAATGTAACCGAAACAACGACGGCCTGCCAGCATGTCTGAGGAGCTTCTGGAGAATATCTGGGCATTAATTGAATTGGTTTCACTCTGGTGTTTTGCAGATGTTGGACTGTCTGTTGTCTTCTTTATCATGGTCATCAGGCGCTGTTATGCAAGCCTCAAATATGAACCGTAAGGGTGTGATCAGATGAGGAAAATTAATTAAGTTTCTTATCATTTATTAATTTTTATACATAAGGTCATTTCGATGCTATTGCATTATAATGTAGACAAATAAACCTGTACTAGATAGATGCACACATTTGTTTGCATTCTTGTTTATAGGGGCATACGCTTTTTTAGTTGTTGTTGTTAAATTAAATGACCTCTAGAATGAGAATCCCTGATTTATCGTACTTTCATAATGGCAATAGTTCACAAAACAGATCTAAATATCCCACACATGCACGCTGAAAGAGGAACCCTAGTGTGAGACTCTCACTGCTAAATGCGAGAGAAAATCAGGGCCCTGTGTAACATTGATGTTTCAGCTCTGTCCAGGGAAGAATTAAAAATTAAACAGCTTTTTTGAGCCCATCTTGCTGTACCGTAGACGAGAAACTGTATCAGCTGGCTGGCTCAGCTGTTCTCTGTCAGGACGTCTACCAGTAAGGTTTTAGACTCGTTTTTAATGTTTCAGCACAAATGTTAAACTGAAATGATGGTGAGATAGAAAACACACTCTATTCAAGATGCTTGCAAATGCATTTGGCTTGGTTTTATTTTGTCTTGGTTGTATTTTGTGTGCAGTTTAAAATGCAGGTACATGTGGCGTTCAAGTGTTGCCACAAGAGCCACTATTGAGCAGTAGCTTAATCTTCTGGGTGTTGAAAATCTGATCAAATTGACCCCCCACTGCTTTCCATGCAATTTGCCAAAAATGCCGACACTATGAGGAAAACTAAAGTAAATATGCTAAAATCTGAGATATTAACTTTTACACCCTTTTGTTACAAATCAATTCGACCGGGATATTGTTATTTAAAATTAGCTGCATAGACACAAAATACAAACATGTACATGATGGATTTATTGACTGCTTGTAGTGATTATTTGTACACAATTAGCGTCAAATAACTACAGCTTACTGTTAATAATTTTTCAAATGGTGTCTAACATTATTTATGTCATGATATCCAGCTGGAGTCCCTCACTGTTTCCACCAGAGGGCACTCCAGCCAGATCTGTGTTCCGGCTTAAGAACTCCATCACCCATCATGCCTCATTCCTGGACTCACACCTGCACCTCATTTGCACACACACCTGCAGCTCGTTACCACACTCATTTGCTGATTACACACATGCATATAAACCACAGCCAAACATCCACTCACCGCGAGATCTTGTTTTCTCATGTGTAACATTTCTGAGCGTTTCAACCCGTGTTTTGTTTTCCTGTTTGTTGTCTTGGACTGTTTACTTGGTTTTTTGATTGTCTGCTGCCTGCCCCGATTCCTGCCTGTTTTCATCGATCTTGATTCTGCCCTGTCTTCATTGATCTGTTTGCCGGTATTTGACCCCGCCTGTCTGACTACGAATAAACACATGCACATGGATCCAACCTTGTCAGTCCTGTTCGTTACAATTTGTACTTAGCATAAATAGCATTAACCACTATTTGTACTTGGTGTAAATGACCTCTGTCTTTATGTCTGGATCTCAAACCCTTGTGAAACAGACTAATAAATGAGATCCAAAAAGAGGACAACCAAAAACATAATTTTACGAACTTTTAGTCTTTAGTTTTAAGTTTTGCTGTTTTTCAAAGTGTTGATTTTTGGTGAATAGCATGGTTACTAACTATTTTGATGTAACCAAAATGACCAAAAGGCACATATATTTGTTAATTTTTGCATGTGCATTTATGACCCTGAATGAGAAAGCGAAATTAAATCGAATGTGGGTCAAAACGACAGGAAGGTATGTTAAATGACACATCGCTCACAATCAGATCTGCTTGTGTGCTTGTTTGGTATGTTTCTGTCGGGGAGATTTATCTGTGAGGTGTTTGTGTAACTGACCCGCTCACTGGAGAGAGATCCGTCCCATGATCCTTTTAGCCTGGCCGTGTCCCTCTTCACCCCCTGCTTTTGCAGCCCATTAGATGCATTAAAGCTCATTGCACAAAATCAATAACCTGCTGTGGGTCGTTTGCTAAAACAATTGTCCAAATGTTTTTCTTCTGCGAGGAAAGCAGAAATCAGCCCTAATGCCCTCGGGCTTGGTGAGTGTCACCGCTGGTAATGCGTTATGAGCTTTCTGTCCATTGTGACTGGGGAGAAACATCTTCAACGGCTCAAAGGGCCTTGATGGTGAAATTCACCACCATCTGTTTACATTACAAGAGAAACATGAGCGCCATCGAAACGGAAAGAGAGACAGTGATGTTTTGACAACACTAGAGCATATTTTGACCACCTCATTTGAAACCAATGCTATATATTTGCGCATGAAAGCCTGATGCAAATGTCCTCCTCTGCATCCTCCCTCTAGTTTAGTGCTGATGCAGTTGATAAAGTAGACTTTTAGACTCCTGATTTGTCATTAATTACTCACCCTCATGTCGTTCCAAACTTGTAAGTCCTCCGTTCATCTTCAGAACACAAATTAAGATATTTTTGATGATATCAGAGAACTAGACAGCAACACAACTGAAATGATCCAGATCCAGAAACGTGGTAAAAACATCGGTAAACAGTCCATGTGACGTCAGTGGCTCAACTTCAGTTTTGCGACGCTACGAGAATTTTTTTTTACGCAAAGAAAACAAAAATAAGATAATTTACTCCATTTACATCATCTGCCATTTTAGAGAGTATCACAACGCATGCGTACACTTTCCTCTTGGCGTAAACAACCACAGATTACGTACATGTGCGTGCTTTCCCACAAGGCTGATTCGTCAAATACGCTAAAGCGTGCGTATGCGTTACGTTGTGAAACTCTAAAATGGCGGAAGACGTAAGTCACGGGAGAAGAATAAATTATGGTATTTTTGTTTTCTTCACGCAAAAAAAAAAAGCCATTCTCTTAGCATCACAAAGTTGAGCCACTGAAGTCACATGGACTGTTTACCGATGTTTTTACCACGTTTCTGGACATGGGATCATTTCTGTTGTATTGCTGTCTATGGAGGGTCAGATGGCTCTCTGACTTCATCAAAAATATCTTCATTTGTGTTCTGAAGATGAACGAAGGTCTTACAGGTTTGGAACGACATGAGGGTGAGTAATTAATGACAGAATTTTTATTTTTTGGGTGAACTAACCCTTTAAGGCGAGACACTACAGGTGAATATGATAAAAAAATAAGTAATAGATATACTTCCCACACATTATAAGACAATGGACTTCTTGCACAACTACTTCCGTGTTCTACTTATTACGGCTCAAGAGTTTCTGGTTAGTGTTCAGCACACCTACAGACAGACAGTTTCTCATGAGAACACAGATTATTACTACATTTTAGGGATGGCATTTGTTTATAAAACAATTACTCATATTCTCTGTTATAACTGTAATACAGTTTAAAATGAATATGACTGATAAACACCCTTAAGAAAATTAACCATGGTTTTACTATAGTAATTTATTTATTTTTACCATTTGTATAACAACACTTATATTACAAATAGCCTACCATAGTTATGACTATGGTCAATGTTAATTTGTGGTGTCTATTTGCACTTATTGGCAGTGGCTATTTACTCTAGCTCCACCCACAAATGTGTGATTGGGCTAGTCAACATTATACTAGCATTGTTGTGATCTCCAGTGGTGCAGATGGTAAGACGTATCATGTTTTGATGCAGTCGACCAATGTCCGATTTCACCTTTTGATAACATTTTTTTCTCCCTTTTTAAATTTCAAATCACATCAGAAAAGCATTTATTTTAAATAAAAATGAAGGAAATAATCAAAAAGCTGAAAATAAAGTATTGACTAAGTATTAACTTAAGTATTAACTTGAACTGCAATTTTTAGTTTTTATTTGTAGTCAAACCATGGCTAATTTGTATTATTGCATGCATTCATGCTTTTTATTCGAGCCCCTACTGCTGTTTAAAATGTCTGAATGCATGTTTGGTAATGCCTTATTTAAGAACATTTAAATAATTTTTAATAGTAACATTGTCAGTGCCACTACTTTGAATATTCATATTTTGGCATTAGGCTCCATACAGTGAACACAAAATATGACACAGAATAGTGACTAACATATTTAATACAGATAAATAAAGGTTCATTCTGATCTTATTCATCAGATCTCACAAACATGGCAGTGTGACAATTACTAATTTACAGCGCTGACACCCTGTGGTGAAACCATCGGGTAAGATTACCAGCCACCGCTTTCTCAGATCGGTTTTTGTTGGACTAAATCTTCACGTTTCACTGAGTTTGGAAAGTTCTGTACACAGTAATCATCAGAATATGTCTTCTCCTGTCTCTGAAAATATCTGGAGTTTGAAATCGTCCTGCGAACTCTCATTTTATTAAGCATTTAAGTCAACTAGATGATTACAGCACATTGGAAGTGTGTCATGAGGCTCAGTGCAAGTAGTCCATTGTTTTTTGAAATGCTATGCAAATTATGCATTCATTAAATATGCATTAATTTGCATAAACCAGAAGATTGGATAAAGCCGGGTTCAAAATTCTTGTTTCGTTTTGTTGACATGCTACAGTAAAATATTTTAAATGAGGGTAGTTTAGATTTCTATTTCTATCACGCTATAAATTAGAAAAACTGTCGATATGCAGAAGAACAAAGCATTTTTGCCATCTTATATCACATAAATCACTGCAAAACAAACCCCTTCATGTTGTTGTTTGTCTATAGAGTCAAAAGTAGATGGTGGCTGGCGACTGTCAAGCTCCTAAAATGACAAGCGAGCACATTAAAAGTATCATAACAGTAGTCAATATGACTTATGAGCACAAGACATGTGTCCAGGTTCGGTTTAAGTTTGATTATGAAGAAGATTTTTGTGTTCCATAAAATGCACAGTCGTCCAGGTTTGGTGAAACGTTAGGTGAGTAAATGACAGAAGTGTACTTTCTGGGTTCAGCAATCCCTTTAAAATAATCTCAATAGTGACAACAAAGTAAAAGCATCATTTAAAGCAAATATTCATCATGATCTGGGTCAGAGATGATGTAAATGTAATCAGCTTTTCTTTTAATAGAATTCGGTGAATTATTATCCCTTTCTGTTCTGTGGTAAATCCCGACAAAGTCCAGAAGCATACATACAGTCTTTCAGTGAGGGATCTGTTATTATGGTTCGAGCCTAATCCATAGAATCTTAATAACAGCAGGATATACCCTGCACATACAGGAAATGATCTCAGATACTTCACCACCTCAGTTTGTTTGACTTCTTCAACACTAGCTACGTTTCTATCCATGCATTTCTATGCACGTTTTGGGGTAAGGTGCTGCATGGACGGAAATGCTAAGATGTGCATAAAATCTTAAACTGCACATGAAAATTGTATGCACTTTACATAGCTTCTGTCTGCCCTCCTTTTTTATCCTCAGGTTCCTCAACTTTCTAAAAAGAGCTCAAGCTCAAGAAAATAAGCTAGGAAAGCTTTACTCTCTGGATATTTTTGAGTCTTTGGTGCACTTGTTTAATGTTTACAGGACTTTCGCATGACATCCTCAAGAATAATATGAGGAAGGAATTCAGCAAACCAGAGGCACAGAGTGAAAATAGTAGCTATTAATCTGCAAATATTTTCAGCTTTTAACATATTTCATGTGTTGTGCTGCTTTTTATAGAACCTATTTAAATAGTTTTTTTTTTTTACCATTGCTGTGCTTGTTTTTTTCTAACTCACACTTTGCTGTTACACCAAACGTTTGAGTATAATTTTATATTACTTTTATTATACAGTGTGACATGTTGTTGGTACTAATTCATGCTAGCTAACATTATCAATGTCAGTGATTTTGCAAAAAAAACGTTCATTATATGTATTGCATGATCAAGTCATAATATAGTTAGAATGCCTCCATAATTCAAATAACGAAGGAGTTTTTTATCTTATCTATATACGACATAGGCTACTTAAGTAATATTGCACAAGAATCAGCACATGAGCATGATCGCAAATGTTAAATTAATTGCAGTTCAGCAGACAAGTAAGTTAATTAAGTAAGTACATTTTAGACATATTTTGTCTTTTTTTGCCTGTTTTGCAAATGAAATAGCAGAGCTGTTGTGCATCTCGGAGCAACACTGCAGTGCATCTGTCCTGAATGAATCTGTTTTTGAATGAATCGATTAAACCAATTATTTAATGATCCATTTATAAAGACAGTCAACTTGCTTCGATTCTAACTGAATCAGCCGTTGTAAAAGAATTATTTGTTTGAAGGATTCAGTGAATCATTCATTAAAACAGACACTTATTTCAAAGTTTTTTTTATTTTTTTTATTACAATATGTATGTGTACTGTGTTTATTTATAATGTATATTCACTGCTCAAAAAAAAATAAAGGGAACACTTAAACAACACAATGTAACTCAATCACACTTCTGTGAAATCAAACTGCCCACTTAGGGAGCAACACTGATTGACAATCAATTTCACATACGGTTGTTCAAATGGAATAGACAACTGGTGGAAATTATAGGCAATTAGCAAGACACCCCCCAATAAAGGAGTGGTTCTGCAGGTGGTGACCACAGACCACTTCTCAGTTCCTATGCATTCTGGCTGATGTTTTGGTCACATTTGAATGCTGTGGTAGTGACTCAGGTAGTCCAGCTCATCCAGGATGGCACATCAATGCGAGTTGTGGCAAGAAGGTTTGCTGTGTCTGTCAGTGTAGTGTCCAGAGCATGGAGGCGCTACCAGGAGACAGGCCAGTACA
>JAUMHE010000044.1:594794-610491 GCA_032359235.1 Enteromius mattozi | reverse complement strand
TAAATTTGATTTCCATTGATCATTTTTGTGTGATTTTGTTGTCAGCACATTCAACTATGTAAAGAACAAAGTATTTAGTAAGAATATTTCATTCATTCTGATCTAGGATGTGTTATTTTAGTGTTCCTTTTATTTTTTTGAGCAGTGTATAAATACACACACATTCAGTATATATTGAAAATATTTGTGTGTGTGTGTGAATGCAGATGTTGACGACGGCCGCACACACATTAATCATTCTGAAGTCTTAATGTGACTCTGAATAATACATCTGTGTGCAGCAGAGCTTCATCTGAAACGAGACAGTGGTGATTGTGTCTGACTGCTCTCTGAACACTGACGAAAGTTCAGAGGTTAGATTTTAAATATTCCAACGTGATACCAGAATGGACTTTATTAAAATTATAATGATAAAATAGTGTTATTGATTCATCATAAGACATAAATAAATAAATGTTCATCTTTTTAATCTAATATTTTCAACCAGCTCATATAGAGATGTTTTACCATTGAATCGATTCAAATCAAGTCTCGTCTGTTTTTCAGTAAATATATGGTTTTGTTCTGAAATATTATGGAAGTGAAATGCATTTGAGTTTCATGTCAACTTTAAAGTAATTGAAAGGTCTCACGATGCATGCTAAACTTGAACACAGCTGATAGGGAGATATATATATATATATATATATATATATATAATCAATAATAAAAAAATATAAAACAGAGTTATATAAGAATTGTACATGCCTAAATAATTTCAGTTCTGCACTATTTATTTCATTTTTAAGACACTGCTTGTGTAAGAAGTGCACTGATAAGTATTGAGGTACAGTATATTTACGGGGGATTTGGTTGGTTTTCTGAGATCCGTTCACAGGATTTTTGTCTTTCTCAGCAGCAAGAGTCCTTCTGCTAATTCAGTTTTTATTACATTTAAGTTGCTTGTTGTTTCTGCCAAAAGCACTAAGAGAAATGGATCAGTCCACTCAACCCTCACTAATGACTTCCTCTCTCTCTCTCTCTGTGTGTTTAGTGTCTCTCGTCCACACGCGTCTTTCATTGATTAGTTGTGAGATGTTTAGAGACTCAGGTGTAGTTTTCAATCAGTGAGACGCGTGGATGAGCGGCCGTCTAGATCTCTTGATATTTGATCCTATCTCACACAAAACCCACGATACACCATATAATAAACGGTCAAACAAACCATGATATTTAGAGCTCATTTCTGGGGTTTCATATTTATTACCCGGATCAGTGTGTTTGCGTTGCTATGCTGTTGCTATGGGTGTGTTTAGGTGGTGTTAAGGCATGGCTGTAGGTGGCTCTGAGTAGTTGCTAGGGTTTTGTTGTGGTTGCTAGGGTGTGGTAGACAGGCAGTCACTAGGGTGTTCTTGGTGGTTGCTAGGCAGTTCCTATTTTAAGTACATTTTAATAATAATTTGAGCTCCGTGGGGAAATATATTGAATTTTTAAAAATAATATGATTAATATGTATATATATATATATATATATATATATATATATATATATATATTCTAGCCAGATTTCAAAATTCAATTATAGGTTAACTGTAATCATTTTCAAATGTTTACCACCATTTTTGTGTGTTTACAGTTAAAAATACAGTAAATTTGTGTGAAAGTGTTAAATTCTACATAGGAATGTTTCTTTTAAAAGTACCTCAGTGGCTTTGCCTCGCTCCGGCTGTTTTTCAGATATGTGAACTTGTGTTGTCTGTAAACACAGCAGTCAGATGGCTTCTGGGAAACGTTCCTGACCGGAATACCTGAGCGTTACGTTGTCAGTCTGATATGTGGGCAGGGCCTCATGGGCGGAGCCTTACAGACCCTGTGAAGCATCATGGGACAGTTTCCACTGTCATTTCAGAATGTAGCCGCTCAGTTTAACCTGGTCAAATTTGGACCTGAGATGAAAGATGCATGACATTACAGTGCTGATCATAAATTAGACCGTGTTTATATTCAGAACATAGATCTCTTTCTTTAGAACAGCCTGATACAGTAATAACTCACTTCTCTTCTTTGCGTCATTAGATGTTGCAGCCAGAACCATCTAAAGAGACCACAACTCCTGTGACTTTATATGGAAAAACACACACATTAGAGGAGCATTTCACTCAAAAATGATAGTGTACATGAAGATGTCGATGAGTTTGTTTCTTCATCAGATTTGGAAAAATATAGCATAACTTGCTCTGCAGTGAATGGGTGCCGTCAGAATGAGAGTCTGATAAAAACATCACAATAATCCACACCACTTCTGTCCACCAATTAATGTCTTATGAAGCCAGACGCTGCATGTTTGTAAGAAACAGATCCGTCATTAAGACGTTTTAACTTCAAGCCATTGCTTAAAAATAGAGTCCATAATTCATACTAACACTTCCTCCAGTGAAAAACCGCATCCCCTGTTTTCATCTCACATTTGTTCAGAGCTGTTTTTGCTTAAACAGTCCTTGATCTGTGTATTTCTCTCCTGAGGAGATTGACTGGAGGAAAGAATTTTATGGATACAGGACTTGTATTTTGACTCATATTTGTAGCAAAGTTTAAAGCATCATAATGATGTATAGTTTCTTACAAACACACAGCTTTTCACTTCTAAAGACGTTAACTGATGGACAGGAGTGGTGTGGATTATTGTGATGTTTTTATCATCTGTTTGAACTCTCATTCTGACGGCACCCATTACTGAGTGATGTAATGCTACATCTCTCCAAATCTGATGAAGAAACAAACTAATCTACATCTTGGATTGACTTGAAATCATAATCATAAGAAAAGTCAGTTGCAGTGAATTTAAGACAGTGTTTGTATGATGCACTTGTAAGTTTTTCTTTTGTTGGATGGTTTCATTTCCTCTTTGGTTCAGAGCAGTCACAAGAGTTTGCAAATGCCATATTAAAACACACAGACATGTGCCAGGCTGCAGAGCTTGTCTCTGAGCAGGAAGTTGGTTGAGAGATTTCAAAAGCGAACTATCCACGTGTGTGTGTGTGTGTGTGTGTTTCTGTGCAAACAGCAGTCATCTCTTGTGTGTCATGTAGAGATTAACAGGAAGCTGTTGCTGTCGTTCTCTCTGAGCGGAAGCCATCGCAGTATGTGGTGTCAGTGGCTCTAATAACAGACAGAAGTGTGTTTGATCTGAGAGGAGAGGAGGTGATGGACAGTGAAGGAGACGCTGGAGATTGTTCGCTGGAGGAGTCTCTCTCCAGCTCAGTGGAGGCCGAGCATGTGGTAGGAGCTCAAATCCTGGTCGACTCAAGTCTTTACTAACCTGTAGCAATTGATTTGAAGATATTTTAAAGAACGATGGAGTTACTTCAGTATCTTTATTATACTATTTTTGTGGTATTAATAGTTTGAGTTAGTTTATTAGTATTTAATATTTCTGTTTTTTAATGGTAAGACTTATATTTGTTAACTTTAGTTAGCTAACAATGATATATACTTTTGAAGCTATTATTAATCTTTTACTGTCAGGTACTTGATTTCAACATTTACAAAAATCAAAAATTGTATCTGTTTATATTATTTAATGGATCTGAGCTAATATGGATTAATAGTTGTATTTTTATCAACTTAAGTTACCAAAGATTAACAAATGTATTGCTCACTGTTAATGCATTAACCAATGCCAAATAATGGGACCTTAAAACATAAATACACATATTATATTTATATGGGCTCCATTGACTTTCAATTAAAAAAAAGCAAAAAACAAAAAAGCATGCATTTATTTGAATATCTTCTATCTTATTAGTTTTATACTTAAGTCTAAAAGGTTTGAAGCAACATGAGTATGATTAATGATAACAGCATTGATATTTTTGACTTAATTATGCCTTTAAGGCCTGAACTAAACCTTTGTGAGCTGAAGATCATTATGATTCTGGTTCATAGCTGTTTTAGTTTTCTGTTTCTGGTGATTTTGAACCATGTTTGTAGTGAAACTAATGTTGCTCAGAGCTTCCGACTTCCGTACTGTGACGTGTTTCTGAGTGAAACAAGATATAGCGATAAAATTAGGCCTGGACTTGATTGTCTTCTTTTTCTGAATAAATGATTGGATGCTGAACGTGTCTCTGTGTGAAGGTGGCTGATGAATGAGATGGATTGATGTGGAGGACGAGAAAGTGCAAAGTATACAAATAAATTTTTTGCCACTAGAAGCATGATCTGATGGATCTTTAGCAATAGATCAGGATAGAGTATTTTTTGTAAATACATAGGATTCATGTGACCCAAATGAGTCACTAGCTGTCATCAAATAAGAATATATACTGACAACAATTGGTGTAACAGATCAAATCTATTTGATGAGAAATTTGTTTATGTGTACACATTGAGATCTCTGACTTTTGATGCAGACTTTGAGATCTTGGCTAGTTTTAGACATTGAGATTTTTCAGAAACTTTAGAGGAGATGAATGTGAGATTAATTGGGTCTTTTTTAAAAGAAGAAACATTTGAAAAGCAAGAGACGTCAGCAAAACTCCACTGAAGTGAAGGAACTGTTGGGATTTTTTTCTTTCCTACGCTTTATGTGTTATACTGAAGTGACTTTTCCTGTGCGTTTTGTAAGTGAACTGCTCATGGCAGAACTTCCTTTTTGAGTCACAATGTTCATATGTGCAGTTCGCTCACTGTCAGCTGAAATATAACACGGCTAAAAGTCTCTGCGGTGTCTTGAGTCTGGTACCTGCTCTATTTACACTGTCAGACGTGTGTTTAGTCTTTAAATGGCTGTGTGAACTGCTCAAGTGTGTTATATTTCAACCGGCTGATGTTTGATTACAGTTCAGCTCAGTCTGTGGGTTTGTCTCTTGTGTCCATGTTGGCCAACAAAACAAAGAGCAAAAGAGAACTTCTGTATGCGAGTCAACATTATCCATGATGATAAGGTTTCTCTTGATGTTGTTGACTTCCTCTGTATGAGCTCTGAACCGCAGCGCTGCCCTTTGATTCTCCTCACACCACTGCTGACTCATCTCTAACAAAACACTACAAAACTAGTTTCAATTACAGCTGCAAAAAACTATTAAAAGCACTTCATTTCACTCAAACCGTATTAAATCCTCTGTAAAGCCTCGCTGTAATTGAAGTTATTCAAGAAACCGATGCTTGCTCAGTCGACACGTTTCAGGTTCACTGAAATATGTATCGATGCCAAATATTTTAGTTCAGGCTTTATACATGCACTAAAAAAGCACTGCAGATACAGACACTTGATCTAATGAGTGACAATCTCAAGATTTCTCGCTCAGAATCGGTCGAGGTTTGAGATGTCAGTGTGTTTGGTCTAAGAGCAGGTGGTGTGTTTATGTCCCGCTGTGAGGGAGTTATTTATGGTCGTATTGAATCAATGTACAGCAGAGTGCCTTCACTGACCCCAGATCTGTTAAGAGTCTCGGTCTCAGACATCTCTTTTGAAATAAATGTGCACTGGTTTATATCAGTCCACCGAGAAACAGTGTAATGCGTACTGAAAGATCTGTGTCCTTAATACATGACTTTTTTTTTTTTGAGGAACTCAAACTAGATACTCACAGGCAGAACTGATTATTCCACTTTTCTTTCAAAGTCATTTCTGTGAAACCATCGTTATAATTGGATGGAAATTCAGATTACAGAAACTACATACACATATTTACTGTCTATCTATCATTCTGTAATATATAACCTCAGTCTGCTAGCACTGAACCATTACGCCTCCTGTTTTTCCCAGGATTCAGATGGTTTTTCCGTCCTGGAGCAGCTGGGACTGGACCAGAACTCAGATTTCTCAGACTCCTGCGTGCAGCAGCGGTTGGACGGGCAGCGAGAATGGATCCGGAGGGAGATCCGGAAGGAGCTGAAGATAAAAGCGGGTGCAGAGAACCTGCGACGGGCCACCACCGACAAACGCAATGCCCAGCAGGTGGAGAGCCAGTTACGCAGCTCCAGCCGCAAACTGGACTTGCTCCACGCTCAGCTGCAAGAGCTGGATGCCCACATCGTGGTCAAGGGTCACGATGACAGCAAAGGTCAGGGGTCGCCATTATTATCTTACCTTTAAAGAGATAGCTCACAAAAATTAAAATTCTGTCTTTAATTACTCACCGTCATGTTGTTCCAAACCTGTAAGACCTTTGTTTATTCTCGGATAAACTATATTTATTTTTTGATGTCCTTGGTATGTTTCTGGACCTTGATTATGATTTTAACTCAAACCACTGCAGTCTGTCAGTCATACAATGCAAGTCGATGGCAACCAAACGTTCCAAAGCTCTGAGAGTCAAAAAAAAAATAAACAGACAAAACCAAATTAAACCCTACGTCTCATGACAATACACTGAGGTGTTAAAACATAAAGCGATCGGTCTTTGCAGAATAAAAAGGTGTCTTAACACCTCAATGTATCTTCACGAGCTGTAGGGTTTGGTTCCATCTGTGTATGTTTTTTTTTGACTCTCAGAACTTTGGAACAATTGGTGCCCATTGACTTCCATTATATGACTGACAGACTGCAACAGTTTGAGTTAAAAATCCTTGTTTCGGTTCTAGTGAAGAAACAAAGTCACCTACATCTTGGATGCCCTGGGGGTCAGCAGATAAACATTTTTCATTTTTGTGTGAATTATCCTTTTAATTTGTTTCAAAGATGAACGACAGTCTTACAGGTTTGGAAAAACATGAGGGTGAGTAATTAATGACAGAACTTTCATTTTTGAGAGAAACTGTCCCTTTAAGAAAACATGTAAGAAATTTGGGTTTAATGTAAAGTTCATCATTACTGATGAGTGAGTGAGTATACATCTTCAGGGATGATGTGATTTGTTGATGTGTATATATATTTACAGTCCTCGTAAGTCTGCTTCCACAGATGAATGTGTGACACTGTCTTTGACCCACAGATGACCTTCAGTCTGTCGGGACGCCAGGTCGCTCCTCAGCCAATCAGGACAGGATTAAAGCTCTGGAGCGACAGCTCAACATCGAACTGAAGGTCAAACAGGGGGCAGAGAACATGATCCCCATCTATGCCAATGGGGTTACCAAGGTACTAAATGTGCACTGAATGTCTCTCTCTCTCTTTGAGGGTTTACATCTGACTGCCTAGTCATTTTTACATTGATCTAAACCCCGCCTCCAGTAGGGCTTTTTGAAATTCTTTTTGCCCTCAAACGAAGAACGAAAAAAGAGCATCGTTTGAAGTATATTGGGGAATGTCTATATCCATCTGTCTGAATATCTGGGTGTCTATCTATCTGTCTTTCTAACTGATTATCTATAAATCCTTGTCTGTCTGTCTGGTAGTCTACCTATGTGACTGTCTGTCTTTCTATGTGATTGTCTGTCTTGATGTCTATCTATCTATCTATCTATCTAGATTTTACCTTCATGTTTCCATCTGTCCATCTTTCTGTGCTCCAGGATAAAAAGCTGCTTCAGTCAGCTCAGCAGATGCTGCAGGACAGTAAGACGAAGATCGACATCATCCGTATGCAGATTCGTAAAGCCATGCAGGCCACCGAACAGACAGACGACACTCAGGGTATGTCTCACTTCTACAGACACGTTCTGTTCGTCTCGCTCCAACAAATGAGTGTTTATCAGCTTAACGTGATCATAAAGCTCTTTAATGGCTTAAACACAGTGTAAAGATCCTTTAACATCACTTTTCTCTGTTAGCCTCTCTGGAGGGAGTCTCATCTCACATAGTCAGACTTCTTCAGCAGTAGCTTTTTCCAAACTGCAGCTCGGGTTCACTCAGTAGTAGTTATATAAGGCTACTAAAATGATTTGCATCCAGTGTAATATTTCATATATGGTGAGGATGCAAACCCATAAGTTTTGAAAACCAGTCTGTCAGTCTGCAATCTCATCAAGCAGTCTAAATTTGGCAAGTGACGGAAGACTGTCTGTCTTTCTAGACTGCTGTTTATCTGTTTAGACGAACACAAAAGGGGAAATTATGAAGAACAACATCTGTACTATACAGTTACAGTTCATAGTGACTACATCTATCAAATGTCAAAATATCATAAAGCACTAAAATCCAAGGTAATTAAGTTATTAAGACAGCTTTATAACATCGATAGTGTCAGTGCAGTCTTTTAAACTTGAGGAACACAAACGTTTTTGCAAATGCAAATCCAGAATTTTTATTCATAAAGGAAGACTTCCAGTCAATAATGAGTTTGGGTCTGTTTCTTACACAATGATTTCAGAAGACTTATTATATAGTGCATAATTTGTGTGGGCTGATACTTTTAGCATACTATAGTACTGCTTACCTGTGCTTTTTGGAGCTTGTACAGAAAAGAGCTGCATGAAAATGTTTGGATGTACCATCCCTTAATGAAGCTGTTTCTCAAAGCCTTCATTGATAGAGAGTAACAGAGTCAGATTTAGAGAAAGACGTGAGATGTAAACAGAGAGATGAGAGCTGGAGGGAGGGAGGAAATGGACGGAGCTGGAGCGTGCGGCTCTAATGGACTCTAAGGGTGTGTTTGGGCGCAGAAGTCTCATGTGTCCTGGGGCTGGACGGCAGCGGCTGGTTAAGAATAGATTTATTAATGCCTCTCCACCCTTCAGCCATCAGAGTCCACTGCCGGGCCGCTCGGGGAATGATGATTGACATCCTGTGAGGGGATCTGAGGACAGTCCTCTCTATCAGTTTCTCTTGATAATTCTTGATCAATAACAGCTGTTTTGTTTAATTTGGTGATAATTCTGTTCCTCCAGAGTCCTGTTTAAGGTTAGAGAAACATCATGTCCATGAGATCTTGTCCTGTCAGTTCGAATCTTCATATGGTTGATTCTGAGAGCTAAAGTGCTAGAAATCACGGTTCACGTCACTTCTGGTTCATCACTTTAGAAATGGAAAGTGAGATCAAGCGCATTGCATTTCTTGCACTGCTCTCTGGCTGTTTACTGCACTTTTTGGCAGCTATAGACATAGCAGCATGTCGACAAGATATACAAGAATACAATATTATATTGTAGTTATGTGTTACGTATAGTATATAGCAGTAGTTCATCATTCTGAATATAACTTGCAGGTTTGTGAGCGTGTGAAAGGATCTGTTCTTCAGGTAGCGGGTTAGTAAGGAGGTCCACGTCTAACCTACTGTTATTAATTATTTTATTTATTAATATTTACATGCAAGTACTGTTTCATTTTAATCTTAACTTTTAAAAAATTGTTATGTTTTTGTTTTTATTATTACTAATATGTTTTTTTTATTTTAGTTTTCAGTTTTTCAGTAATTTTGTTATTTTTAACTTATTTGATTTCCATTTAATTTTCATTTGGTTTTTTTATTGTTCAGTTAACATTAATTTTATGTTTAAATTAAGTTTACGTATTTTGTTGTTTTTTTTTTGTTATTTTTAAATATGTTTTCATTTTCATTTCAGCTGAGATTTTTGAGTTTTTGCAATTTCTGTTCAACGTAAACTTAATGAAAATGCTAAATGTTGCTGTGGCAATTAATTGAAATAAAATAAGTTTACAATATATAATGTATTTAAGTTGTAGTGTGCTTTTTATCAGATTCTGTTGTTTATTTTTTTATTTTATTTTTTCATTTTAGTTTTCCGTTTTACACATTTTAGTTCTTTAAATTAAACTAATTGAAATAAAATGTTTACATTTTATCTTATTTAATGTCAAATTATGTTTATTTTATTTAATGTCTATATATATATTATATCATATATATTTATAGTATATTTTATTTCAGTATTTCCATGTTCAGACAGTTCTATTCTTCAACTTGAACTCATTTTATTTAAATTAGTTGCCAGAGTAACATTTCATTTTATTCAAAGTTGTATCAAATGTTAAGTATTGCTAATTACAATCATAAATCCAACACAAGCTCACTACAGATTTCCACTCAGTGGCAGAGGTCTTGTGATAGTGTGTGTTTCTATTAACAGCATCACCCAGCAGGCTCTAACACGCGTGTGTGTCCGTGTGTGTGTGTGTCTCTGCAGGTAAGCCGGATCTGTGTGGGGTGGAGCTCCGCATCGAGGAGCTCTGGCATCATTACCGTGTTGAACATGCCATGGCCGAGGGCGCCAAAAACATGCTGAGGCTTCTGGGAGCTGGAAAAGCACAGGACAAGAAGGCCATCGCTGAGGTGTGAGAAACACACTCACACCTGACACAGATTACACACAGAAGCTGGCGTTTGTTTGAGTCGGGGGAACGAGGGTGAAGGGTTTTGTTTGTGTTCTAGGCTCAGTCTCGTCTCAGCGAAGCGTCCCAGCGCCTGGATCTTCTGCGAGTGTCCTTAGAGCAGCGTTTGGTCAGTCTACCGGAAGATCATCCTAAAGTGTGTCTGATCAAGGAGGAGTTAGTGTTGGCCTCGTCCTCGGCCTTCAGCTCCCGTCACAGCACCCCCTACGTCCACAATCAGTACAGCACCCTCAGCAAACCCTCGCCGCTCACCGGTAGAAAAAAACGTTTGCTTTAAAATATTATTCAGAAACATAAAATGCATCTAAAATAAAATATCTATGTATTATATGTACTGTATATTAATTTATGAGTGTAAAATATCATTAACAAATTTTAACCCTACATCTAATACAGTAATGTGAAAATCTCATTCTTAGTTGATTACAATATAATGATATTGTAAAAGAAAAAAATATTTTGCTTTAAAAATATTTAAACATTTTTACACAAAATGTAAAAAAAAAATTATATTTATATAAAACATTAATAAAATTTCAATAAAACATTACATTATATAGAAAAATATTAGAAATAAATTAATATGTTTTTATTATTAATAAAAATGAATAAGATATGAAATTATTATTATATATGATTATTAGCTTTTTATTTCTTTTTTATATTATTTTTTTAATTCAACATTTTACACAGTTGTAATTACTGTAATGTGAAAAATTATCAGTTTCATGACAGCAGCGATAAAACCAAAATAGCTATAATAAAACAGACTACAATTCTGATGAATAAATGCATGTGTTTATACATTGTGGTAGTACTAGAATTATTCTTAATGGTGGAAATGAAAAGACCAGACTTATAACAGAATTGAGAATGAGGGCTAAATTCTCACAATGCAAACAAACTGCTTCTTGTCCCAAAATACTGTAGGCTTCATGCTTTTTTTTATGCAATTTAATTTCTTTATTTTTTATTTATTTAATTATTTTTTACATTTAGGATGATATGATCGTGTTTGTATTTCACATGTCTTAGAGAGTCATCACCTAAATGTCATGTAACTGTCCCGTGCTCATGCTGTGACGTGTCTGTCCCGCTCAGGGACGCTACAGGTCCGTCTGCTGGGGTGCATGGGCTTGCTGGAGGTGGTCCCGGGCCGCAGTCGTGCATCTCCGCTGGTTTTACCTCACAGTCCCGGAGACGGCCGACCCTTCAAACTCACTCTGAGCAGCAGAAACAGCAGCTTCAGCCTAAAGATTCCCAGCAAGAGCGAAGAGCTCTCCTGTGAGTGTTTAATCCTCTTCTGACACATGGATGGGGCTTTTAAAAGAAATTCATACTTCTGTTAATCGAGGATGCATTCAAACTGATCAAAAGTGACAGTAAAGTTACAATAGATTTCCATTTTAAATAAATGTTGTTTTTAACCTTTTTGTTCATCAAAGAATCCTGAAAAATAAAATATATCACGATTTCCAAAAAACAATTTGGCAGCACAACTGTTCCCATGATATAAGCCTGTAAGTACAGTGTTTTGTTGATTGCAGTGTGTGTTTTTGGTGTGTGTTTAGCGGAGGTGAGCGCCGTGTTGAAGCTGGAGAACTGTGTGGTGGGACAGACGTGCTGGAAGAGTGTTGGTGAACAGACCTGGGATCAGACCTTCACTCTGGAGCTGGAGAGAGTGAGTAGCACACACACACACACTCACACACTCACACACGCACACATGCACACACACACATGCTCAGACACTCAGCTGATCTACTGCTTCAGTCCAGAGAGATGGAGATCGCGGTGTACTGGAGGGATTATCGCTCACTTTGTGCGCTCAAGTACCTGAAGCTAGAGGACTTTCTGGACAACCAGAGACACCGAATACACCTGGAGCTTGAACCTCAGGGACTGCTGCTCGCCGAGGTACTAACACACACATACACACAAACAGGGCAAACATGGCTGGGAAATCTTTATTGAACGCAATTTTTGGCCTGTTTAGTGGTGTTTACATCAAAACAATGACAAAAGTACCAGTAGTGATGCACTACTAAAACACTGAAAAAGAAAAAAAAAAGTTTGCTTAATAATCAATTAATAACATTTTTGAATTTATTCCCATTTTTTCAACTTAATTTTGCACTTAAAGCTTCTTTTATTGGCCTCATGCTTTGGAAGATACTCTGCAATGAAACTCTTGTGTGTCACAGGTGATGTTCTTCAACCCCGTGATAGAGCGAGGTCCACGTCTACAGCGGCAGAGGAAGGTGTTTTCCAAACAGCAGGGTAAATCACATCCACTGTCTGTTAGCAGTGCATGCTGGGAAAAAGATACTGAATGCTGATAGCAGTAAAGGATGTACTTTGATATTTTGTATGAAGTTTGATGTAGATGTATACGCAAAAACAAAAAGTTATACTTCCATTATGTAAAATGTACTTAAATGATAAAAACTATTTTTTGTAATAACAAGTCTGAGTAAATCTATTGTAGTCTCCACAAAAACTGATATAATATTGTAAGTGAGTTCCTGTATGCTTGTTTGCTCAGGTAAAGCATTCCTTCGAGCCAAACAGATGAACGTGGACATGGCGACGTGGGTTCGTCTGCTGAAGAACGCCATTCCCTTGAGCTCCTCCATACCCAGCTTCACACACCACAGCAACACACACCACAGCAGGTACTATAACACACCGCACACACAAGCCTGGTCACCTGACGTTTGTCCCAACCCACGTCATTAACTCTGCACTTTCCTCGCAGTGAGATTTCCATCCAGAAGATCCAGCTGGACGACGACTCTCCTCCATCTGTGACAAGGAAAAACACACAGACGTCAAACACAGTAAACCTCAGAGACTTTAGTTTATTAATGACTTTATCTTCTGTCTTTTGAGTGTAAAAGCAATATAAATTAAATTTTACAAACTTCATAACAAAACTTTTATAATTTTTATTTATTTACTTGTTTAAACACATTTAATTAGATTTATTTTCACTTAAATGCTAACAAACTTTAATATAGTATTTGATATTTTATAACTATTTTTTATTTAATTGTCTTTTAAGCATAGCTGCACCATATGATTAAATAAAATCAGTGCTGTTTTGAAGTTTACAATGTTGTTATTTATTTAGACAGTTATGTTTAAACTTATATATATATATATATATAATTCTATTTTAAGATGCAAACACATTTCTTTATTATATAATTTAATATTTTATCTTTTGTCTGTTGCGGCACCATAGAAATTAATATATTCTTAATAACAATAAAAAATTTCTTTATAGAAATTAATATATTCTTAATAACAATAAAAAAAATAAAATAAATGTTATTTGACATTGTACACGTTGTCTTTTAAGTGTAACAGCATCATAGAAATTAATAACATTTGTAAACTTAATAACAACACTGTTTTTATTTAATTTTATTTTATTTGAATTATTTACAATTTCTTTAATATGTAATTTTACCTTTTCTATTGTGTTTTTTTAAATTTAGCAGCACCATTAAAATTAATAACACTCTATCCCTTTTTATTTTAATTTTTTTGTAAATGTATAATTTACAATGTATGAAAACTCTGTCTCGGATGTAATTGCGATGTGTTTTATTTGCATGAACTGTACATTTGTACTCTGCCAAAGCAATTGCAGCTGAGCTGTATATAATGAGATCTAGCAATAAATAAATATAGTAAAAAGGAAACGATTATTTCATAATAATCTGTTGGTAATACTAATAATCTGTTTCTCAGGTGGACATTGGCCCAGTGTCCGAGCCGGTCTCTCCTCCTGATCCCGCGCCTCCGGAAAAGGCTGTCAGGACCAGTTCCCATAACTCACAGCGCAGGTACACGTCCCATCGGCACACAATATGTTTTCCAGAGCGGGCCAAGACACGACATGAAGCAAACACACACACATTCGCACGTACATGATGCCTGTGATGTTGTTTCTGACCTCACACCAGCTCTTCCCTTCAGTTTAATTACACCCGGACTTTCTGTGTGTGTGTGTGTGTGCAGGCCATCCAAAAGCTCTCTGTGTCTTCAGGATTTCCGAATGATGGCAGTGCTGGGCCGAGGACATTTTGGCAAGGTACCTGGAACATGCTCAGTCGCAAAACTATTAACAAAGCAACTAGTTGAACAGAATCAACACAGGCACTCCACAAATTCACAAGGTCTTACACATCCACCAACACTTAGTTTGATTTTTCCTGGGCTTGCTTTAAATATTCGGTCTAATTTGATCATGCTTTCAGCTAAGAGCGTAGCATTCTGCATACATATTTTACCACAATTTTCACACTTTCTGAGTTGTTATTTTTATACATAGTTTTATATAGAGTTATCTGGATAAAAATGACTTGTCTTTTGCAAGCGTTGTTATTTATCTACCTCAATCATGTTTCTGATAATGTTTTAATTAGTTTTTTATTTTTAGATTTTTCAGCTGTCTTTTTCATTTTAAGTTTTAGTAATTTTATGTTTTTGGCATTTTTGTGTGTATATATATATATTTGTATAGTTCACTTTCTAATTTACATTTAGATTTCAGTAATTTATATAGTTTTACAAATTACTACACTCTACACTGCTAGCAAGTCCTACACAAAACTAATTTAAAACAGTGGTTTTGCTTCTCTTATTTTGCATTGCATTTACAACAAAAGCAATAATAGTATTTTCTTTTTAAATTATCTCTATTTGAGACACTATTTTTGCAAAGAGCCAGGTGTGAATGAAGATTTAAGTGTCTGTTAAATGTGATATATGTGTGTTTCCAGGTGCTGTTGTCCGAATACAAACGCTCAGGGAAGGTGTATGCCATCAAAGCGCTGAAGAAAGGGGACATAGTGGCACGAGACGAGGTGGAAAGGTGAAGAAGTTTAGTGCGAGATAAAATATTTAATAAACTAAAAGTGTTGCCCTTTTCTGCCTTTTCGATATTTTTATTGTTTCCTAGTAAGAATTATTGTGCAAAAATGTTCTTGCATAAATAAAACTAGCAAAAAAAAAAAAAAAATGCTAACGTACACATTACAGTTCATCCGTTTAGGCTAAACTCTCTCCACTCTCTTCCAGTTTGATGTGTGAGAAGCGAATCTTTGAAACAGTGAACAGCGCACGGCATCCGTTCCTGGTCAACCTGTTTGCGTGTTTTCAGACGTCAGAACACGTGTGTTTCGTGATGGAGTACACAGCCGGCGGAGACCTGATGATGCACATACATGCGGACGTCTTCTCTGAAACACGCTCTGTGTAAGTGTGATTATCTCACTTAGTTAACATGCAAAACTAGTAATCATTACTTTACAACATTGCTAGTTAACATGCATAACCAGTTATCGTTACTGCACAACATGATTAGTTAACATGCAAAACTAGTAATCGTTACTGCACAACATTGCTAGTTAACATGCAAAACTAGTAATTGTTACTGTACAACATTGCTAGTTAACATGCATAACTAGTAAT
>JAUMHE010000044.1:548723-562514 GCA_032359235.1 Enteromius mattozi | reverse complement strand
AAAAAAAAAAAAATAAAAAAAAAAATATATATATATATATATATATATATATATATATATATAACCCTAACCCTAACCCTAACCTTGCTTTTGATAAAAGTGTCTGCAAAATGACTGAAATGTAGATATATTTCCTATTTAAAATTAATATTTAATCATTCCAATATAAAATGTTAATGAGTAAAAACATGTTTACATAATATATAATATATATTATACAATATATATTTACTCATAATAGAATATAATTCATACATAACAGTAGAAACAATAGCATATATAAAATGATATATTAAATATATATATTTTTTAAATGTGATATTTAGTATTTATTTTCATAATATTAATATATTACATAAATATATACAAATTATCGTAATATTAAATAAAATATAAATGTATTCCATATAAAGTTATCATTACTTTACGTAATTTTCCACATTATACAATAAATGAGGAAGGTACATATATACATATTTAATAATTTTATAAAATGAATAGCAAATAAGAAAGATACAGTTGTGAATTAATTTGTCATAATGTTTCTTCATTATTCAAAATTTATCTGTGCAATATTTTCGTTCTCCGCATCAGAAAATACATTAACAATTTCAATTATTGTGAGAATATTTAAATACTAATAAAAAAATAATCTTGACTCCTGATGTGGATTTTTGACTCCAATATGACGATTGTCATAAACAACAATAATCTAGTAAAACAGATTGAAAGCTTTGTGTGCGGTCGATGGTGATGCAGCTGTTCAAGACTGAATTCAGTTAGAACGACAGAATCTGAGGTTTAGAGACGTGAAGCAGCATCTACACCTGCACCAGCTCACCTGCGTCTCCAAACGTCTCATCAATCACCCAGATCATAGAGACATGAGTTCTTTTTATTTTGTTAACTTGTATTAAAGCTCTTGAAATTAAAAAATGCAATGCTCTACAACTACACTAAACTTAGACCAGTAAGCATATATATGTGACCCCGGACCACAAAACTTAAGTCGCCGGGGTATATTTGTTGCAATAGCCAAAAATACATTGTATGGGTCAAAATTATAAATTTTTCTATTATGCAAAAAATCATTAGGATATTAAGTAAAGATCATGTTCCATGAAAATATTTCTATTTTGTTTTATTACTGTAAATATATCAAAACAAAGCAAGAAAATAAGAAAAGCTCCACAAAAAAAGTTAAAAGTGATACATACAGCTAATATATAATTGCTCTTTTTTACATTTGTATTTAGTATTTATATTTATAGCTGTAGCTGTGTGTGTGTTGGTGTCAGACTCACCCTCGGGCGTCCGGCGGCGGGCGATGCAGATGTGTCTGGTTGTGAGAGTTGTGATTCGGTTCTAAAGCTGCAACAGGAAGTATGAATGTTTTCTGATGTGTCCTCACCTCGCTTTAGACATCAAATCAGGACGGCTGGTAAATCTGCTCATTCAGCATCACTGCCATCCAGAAGACAAAAGCAGAATGTGCCAATCAGTGTCACTTTCATTCTGCACTCAACCAAAGTGCATAAATCAATCTCCCAAATGCATACAATGTATCTGAATTATGTTTCAAAGTATTGAATATTTCTCCTACAGTTCATCAGGAGCAATAAATGAGTCACTAGCAGCTTACAGGAAATGTTATTTGAACTTTCAATAAGAGTTATCCTGTCTTCAATAACATTCGCAAACATTTGCATAAAAACATTTTTGTTCAGGAACCTTTTTCTAGAACTTCTTGATCACTGGAAGATAATTGTTTGGGTTAATATTAATATATTGTAAATGTTCAGATTGGATGAAATGCAAATTTTAAAGTCTAGAGGAAACGTGTAATCCAAGTCAGTGATCTCAACAATGCAACAAGTGCATGGTGTTCTTTCTCTGAGTTGGCACATTCATTAAAATGAAGCGATTTTTATGTTTAAAATGAAAGCAATTACCTCTTGTTCATTGAATTTCCCTTTTTCTGAATCCATTGGCGGATATTTATTATTTAAGCTTAAACTCACTTCAAAGCGATAGTATATCCAGAAAAGAAAACTGAGACCATTTGCTCACCCTACAGTTGTTCCAAATCCGTATGAGTGTCTTTCATCTTCTTCACAACATACTTTTTGAGTAATGCTTGAAGTATTGAGTAGTGAAGAACTGTACAAAAAAAAAAAAAACCCTGAAGAAAAAGCTTATACAGGTTTGGAACAATAAGAGAGTTTTTTACATAATTCAGCAAACAAGGTTTTTTTTTAACTTAGTCAAGTAAATATATTATCATTTAAGATATTTGTATAGAAAAACACTTTTTGCAGTGAATGTGAATGCAAACACCTCATAAAACACTTCTCCTTTTTATCTGCTCTCCACACAGCTCTAAACTCTTACTGTAACTACTGGCCCATTTGGGTCTTTTAAAGAAACAAAGTTGATGAAAGTCCATAAAAATGAAAAACTAACCTCTGATGAATACAATGGTCTTCTGGGAGATCATGTGAAGGCTCCAGACCTTCATATGAGCATCAGTGACTCCAAACTCCACTCTGGGCTTATGATCAAATAGGTTAACAAAAGCACTGAATATTTAGCAGCTGTGAGAGATGGTGGGTTACACAAAGGCTTCAGGAGTTCATGAGACCACAGAGACGTGAACACTGCACCACACCGGCCCACTGTGTGATTTCTCGTCTGGTTTGTGATTTTGGTGTGTGCAGAGGACTGAGGGAGATTACCCAGAATGTCGAGGAACATAGTCATTCTAGTTTTACTTTTTGAATGTTTTAGCAGAAGCTTTTTTTTTAGCAGAACAAGGGAAGACAAACTACAAAACTTGCAGAAAGTTAGGAGATAATATTCGTAAGGGTCGTTATAGTTGTGTTAAGTTTGAAGTTATTCCTATAAATAGAAAATTATTTTAAAAAGTATTTTTTTTATCAGTACTGTATCATCCTTTGTGTGAAGGGGCAGTTTTTCATCCACAAACACATGTTAAATGTTTCATTTTTATTGAAATTGAGAATATTTTTAGATGCTTTTTATGTCTGCCTAAAGCTATTTGAGTTACACATTTGGATGACGTGTGCTATAGAGGTAAAGAGTTTAAAACATATGCCTACTATATGTAGGTGTTCATTACTTTGCAAAGAGAGAAAGGAACAATGTAAAGATGTTCTTTCACTTACAGACACTTTCCTACCAAAGCCACTTTTAAGAAAGCGCGCACAGCGCGTTGTTTCGAGTTCCTAGAAAGATGCAAAGAAGACAGTGCTAAAAAACGAAGAGATCAAGGAAAACAAAAAAGCCCACTGGGCCCTTCGTCTCCCCCTAGAGCTCCTGCTCGTTTTTACCCACAAGCCCACCGCTTCACCTGCTCCATCTGCAGACTCGCAGCCCCTCCGCCGCTGTTACCGCAGAGCGACGCTCCTGACACGCGGAGGGAAGGAGTTTGTGATAAGCATCGCAAGTCTCTGAGAGTTTGTGGCTCAGGGGATTGAACACTTGAAATTCATCTAGTTCAGCTTCTTCTAAGTGAGATTCACCAGCTGTGCGGGTCAGGAAAAAAAACCCCAAAGTAAAACAATCTTTTATGATCTTGAATGATTTTAGAACACCTGCAAAATACACGCGCTTAGTTAAATGTCCTACATAAACTTGGATTAAAGCCTGTACACATCATGATGGGGAAAAAATTCAGCTCTCTATTATAATTTATTTAACTTCAAATCCATGTGATAAACTTCAACACTTTGAGAAATCTTTCCTCAGAATGATGGAATTCAGTTATCAGTTGTTGCCGGTGTGTACGCTAATAAAGATTTCATTCTAGCTATTGTTGGAACAGGCGCTTTTGTTGAAAACTGTAGGCCATAAATTTTATTTGATCTGACATGACCACAGTTTTTATCAGCTTAAAATCAAATCGTGTTTAGCCTCACCAAACTGCGAAAGATAAGAGTTTGTACAAAACCATCGCCCTTCTGGACTGTATATTATTCCGTCACATTTTTTATCTCTGCACTGCATTAGCTACAACTTTGCGGTTGCAGTGAGAAAACAAAGAGGAAGAATGACAAATAAACGTGTCACTTTCTCACGACCCACCTTCTGGTTATATTTTTTTTCATGCAAATCCTATTCGTTTCATGATGTCCATGTTTTAAAAACAGATGCAGCCTGTACATGACGAACAGATAATAGCAGCCTGTCACACTTTAAAACGGCATGTTTTATCATGGCATTATCATTTGTTGTGTTGGAAGAAGCACAAACTCACTTTACAAACAAGCAAAACATTTGACAGGCGTACAGTTGTTGGTTTAAAACAATAGATGTTGTTTTGAAGACAGAATGTGTGTTTTGTGGTTAATGGTTGATAGTTATCATGTGGTTCCTATAGGACACCTTTGTGAACCTGAGAAGAAATTACTTCACACATGCACTAAAACCACTTGATTCAAACACACTGAGACTTAAGACAAAGACATGGAGCATCTGAGACATGCAGATACAGACCTTTCGATGTGATGCAGGACAGTTCAGGTGAGCTTTCATTGTCCAAATGCATTTAAGCACCATATAAAGTAGGCTGTATGAAACATTCATAATGTAACAAAAGCAGACAAATGCATGATATCAGTCACTGTCTGCGTGAATGCAGAGTATGCTGTAAACTGATGATTATACTGTAAAGCATCAAAACACACATAAGAGTGTCTGAAAACCAACCATATGACCTTTCCACCTTTCCGTGACCTGGCCTGGCATAACTTCACACCATCTCACTCTCTGTAGGTTGGTCTTTCTGCTGTGCACGGAGTGCACTAGAGTAGGTGTGTATGGAGGCGTGTGAATCGCTCTGCTCAGAGGTACTCAAGATACTCACAGTTTCACTATGGGCATCTGGGCGATTACATCATCCCGAAGTAAAACATCTCTCAGACTCTCTATCTCTGTGGTCTAAATGATGTAAATGTCAGGCTTATAATGACTAAAGGGAACAGCTAGAAGCAGAATATGTTTTGATTAGTTGTGTTGTGTGATGTGGTCAATGATTTATCTTCATTCTTTGGAAATGGCACATTTGCATCAACAAATGCCTTTTGATATAAATTTTGCATTTGTTAACAATACCAGGTAGGTTTAGGGTTGGATTTTGTGTAGGGCATATTTCCAACATGATTATTAACTGTTAGTTACAGTCCCCGGATGTTTTAATTCTGAACAGTCGCAATATGTAACTGAAGCCACGTAATAAAAACACAGCAATACTTACCAATGTCAACGTAATAAAAATGTGCCAGTGTCACATATATTGAACCTGTGTTTTAGCGAAATTGAACCTGTGTTTTAGCACCACTCAGTGGACATATCTCTTTGAAACTGTGGCAAAACGTGGAGTAAGGTACATAAAACGGTGTTGCAATAAAAGTGCACAGAGGTACATATTTGTTATGAGACCAGGATGAAAACAGAAGAAATACACTAAATCATTGTTACTACTGATGCATTGTATTGTTGTTTACTACAGTGTGTGTATAAGTGTATAATATACATTTATAACATTTAAAAATATACATTTGATACATAAAATAAAAAATATATATGTACAAAATTAAAATAGAGTCAGAAATATATTTCTAGGGTTCAAAATCAAAATGTTTTAATTAAAAATTTTCTTATTAAAAACGTGTGCCAATTTCAGACAAATGAATAAAAACAGTAGCATTTGAAAAACCAGTTAAAGGGTTAGTTCACCCAAAAATGAATTCTTTGTCTAATTGCTCACCCTCATGTCGTTCCAAACCCATAAGACCTTCGTTCATCTTCGGGACACAAATTAAGATATTTTTGATGGAATCTGAGAGCCATCTGACCCTCCATAGACAGCAACTGAAATGATCCCAGATCCAGAAACATACTAATAACACCGGTAAAACAGTCCATGTGACATCAGTGGATCAACTTCAGTTTTGCGATGTTAGGAGAGGACTTTTTTGTGTAAAGAAAAGAAAAATAACAATCTACTCAACCATTCTTCTCCTATGACTTACGTCTTCTGCCATTTTAGAGTTTTTCACAACGCATGCGTACACTTTCCTCTTGTCGTAAACAACTGCAGATTACGTACATGTGCGTGCTTTCCCCCAGATGTTAACAAGGCTGATTACGTCAAATACATTAAAACTTGCTGTTGCGCTACGTTGTGATACTCTCTAAAGTGACTGTCCCATTGACTGCCAAGTAATCAACACTGTCAAGGCCCAGAAAAGTATATATATTTTTTAAGATTATTGGAGTACCTTTCACAAGAAAATGCCATTTCATTCTTTTTTTACTTTAAAGGGTTAGTTTACCCAAAAATTAAAAGTTCTGTCATTAATTACTCACCCTTATGTCGTTTCAAACCCATAAGACCTTCGTTCATCTTCGGAACACAAATGAAGATATTTTTTATGAGATCAGAGAGCAATCAGACCCTCCCTAACCAGCAATACAACTGAAATGATCCCAGATCCAGAAACAGTTGGATCAACTTCAGTTTTGCGATGCTAGGAAAATACTTTTTTTGTGCAATAAAAACAAAAATAACAATTTAACTCTACTATTCTTCTCCCATGACTTACTCTCTAAAATGGCGGAAGACGTATCACAACGTAAGCGTATGCTTTCCTTTATGCTCAAACAGCCGCAGATTACATACATGCGCGTGCTTTCTCCCGGAAGTAAACCAGGCTAAATACATCAAATACGTTAAAGTTTGCGTATGTGCTGCATTGTAATACACTCTAAATGTCAGGGGAGAAGAATGGTAGAGTTAGATTATTTTTTTTATGCTTTCTTTGCGCAAAAAAAAATATTCTCATAGTGTGGCAAAACTGAAGTTGATCCACTGATGTCACATGGACTGTTGTGTTCCAGTGTTTTTAGTACGTTTCTGGACTTGGGATCATTATAGTTGTATTGCTGTCTATGGAGGGTCTGATGGCTCTGATTTCATCAAAAATATCTTAATTTGTGCTGATGAAGATGAACGAAGGTCTTACAGGTTTGGAACTACACAAGGGTGATTAATTAATGACAGAATTTTCATTTTTGGGGGATCTAACCCTTTAAATGTAATCTGTTAATTAGACTTCTGTGTAATTATTTCTGAACATATTGCAAACCAAATCCTACACCTTTTTTTTTTCATTATGAAGCTTGATTTGTCTGATTGCTAGTTTATGTTCTGTGAACCATCATGGGCAAAACTCATTTATTTTAGTGTAGAAGCAAAATTCTGAATTGTTTCTTTAAGAAATAAAATCTCAAAATAAATAATTTATATAGATATATTAAAATAAAAAATATATTTCAATAGTATTGCTGTGAATCTCAGGCTGGTTTTGCGCTGAAAACCACGGGCCTGTGCTATTTATAGAGGAGCTTCTTCTAAAAGCCCTAGCAGGAGCAGGACTGGAGGAGGGCGTGTGTCGATTCACACAAACACACCCTGCACTTTCAGAGGGCAAGACTGAGTCAAAAGGTGTGAAACCACACGTCCGAGAGAGATGAAGATGGACGCTTTTTCTGTCGCATGAATATGTGGGGCTCAAAATGAGCACACATTCTCACAGAAGCATATATACACATCAGAACATTAATGTGGGTGACTGATTATATAGTTCAGTCATCATGAATCTGTGCTGAATGATTATGAGAGACACGAAACTCAACAATATCCAAATACTGAAAATGGCTTGCTTAGATGCAGGGTTAACTAAAAGTTAATCGAAAATTAAAACCATAAAAATGGTAACTGAAATTAAATATAAACTTTTTATTCCCGGTAGTTGTCAAGCCAACATTTCCCATTTTATGTTTAACTTTATGTATTATAATAACTAAAGCCTCTATCTATATCTATCTGTCTATATATCTATATACTGTTACAAGAAAAAGTATGTGAACTGCAACAGTTCGTCTAGGGGTGGGGAAGGAAGAGTATAGGGTCGGCGTGACTGTTCTTGGCTTTTATTCAATTGTTAACAAAACAAAAATAGGTGTTGCGCTACAAGCGCTCTCAAACTCGCGCTGAGGTTCCTCTCGCTGCCGATAAACTTCACAGTCTCTGGCCCGGTCTCTCTCTGCCGCTTCTCCTCTCCAGAGCTGCTTTAAGTGGTCTCTCCATGCCAATTAAAGAAACGAGAAACAGGTGTCTGTTATTTGCACTTGACCCACTTACTCATTGCCGGTCTCGTGACTCCCTCTCCCACTGCAGACCTCGCTGAACCACGCCCCCCTCGCCACATACCTCCACCGCCCATCTCAGGCGGGGGAGGCATCCGTATGCTCCATATGCCACCGCCAGTCATTACTATAGATGTCATCCAAATAGGCAGCAGCATATGTCACATGGGGTCAGAGGATGCAGTCTATAAATGGCTGAAACGTAGCTGGAGCCCCGAACAACCCGGGGGTAGGGTAACGAATTGGTGTAATCCGAACAGCATTGTGAAGTGTTTTTTCTTTGGATACAGGAGATAAGGGGACCTGCCAGTATCCTTTCTTTATGTCCAGTGTCGAATAAAAGCGAGCCGTGCCTAGCCGGTCAAGTAACTCGTCAATCCTCTGCATTGGATACGCATCAGATTTTGATACAGCATTCACCCTGCGGTAATCCACACAGAATCGAACCGAGCCGTCAGTTTTCGGAACCAAAACTATTGGGTCCGCCCAATCACTGTTGGATTCTTCTATTACCCCCATATCGAGCATCGCTCCCAATTCTGGCTACACTACCTTTTTTTTTAGTTCAGGCAGCCGATACGGCCAGTTACGTACTACCACGCCAGGCGCGGTCTCAATATGGTGCTGAATGAGATTCGTCCGACCAGTCAGGGGCGAGAACACGTCAGAGAACTCGGCCTGTAATTGGGCCACATCAGTGAGCTGTCATCACATCAGAAGCAATACAAGCACTTTATCTCCCGGTGTAAATTTCCACAGCTGGGTTCCCATGTTATACAGCCAACTTTGTTTGTCCTGAGTCGGTAACAAATTCTCCATTGAAAGCCGCCTCAAGGTGTGGAGTTTTGTTCTCAGGTCCTCAGGTTTAAGATTGAGAAGGTCCGTCCTCCCAAGTTTTTCTAAGGCATCCAGAACCCCTCGGGGCTGTCGTCCGTAGAGAAGCGCGAAGGGGGAAAACCCGTGGAGGCTTGCGGGACCTCCTGCACAGCGAACAGGAGGTGTTCCAACCACTTATCCTAATTTTTGGCGTCTTTGTGAACGAACTAACGAATCATGGTTTTTAAAGTGCGATTAAATCGTTCGACCATCTGTTTGTGAGTGAAACATGCTGGTGCGAACCAATTTAATGCCCAATAACTTGTACAGCTCGCATAATGTACGTGACATAAACTCCGTGCCTAGATCAGTGAGGATCTCTCTCGGGATTCCCACTTTGGAGATTAAACGAAACAATGCATCCGCAACACTCTTGGCTGAGATGCTGCTTAGCGGCACTGCCTCTGTGTATCGTGTTGCATAGTCCACCAGAACTAATGCAAAACAATGCACTCTTGCAGATCTTTCTAATGGCCCGATGAGGTCCATGCCAATTCATTCGAAGGGGACCTGCCCTAGTGGCAGGAAGTGGGTCAAGTGATTGGTGTGGAGAGAACGTGGGAACGGATACTGGATTGTGCCCAGCCTTGGGCAAACCCCCTGGGTGGAGCTCGAAGGGTCCTCCCCCGAAGTCATAACCACTCCCACCCTGAGGGACTCAAAGAGGACGGGACCTAGGAGCAGGAACAGGTCGAGAGGTAGAGGTAGAAGGGAACAAGGAAGAAAATAAAGAAGGGGAGAGAGAGAGAGACTGTTGGAAGGGGTTTGCCGACCCCCGGACACGCCACCATATGATCCTCTGCCAGTTGGATAGCACTGGACCCACTCTGTGGTTCTCCTTGGCAGTCGAGTGATGAACTGCTCCAGTACCACTTGGTCGAGGATGAGCTCGACGTCGTTTCCCTTAGCTAACAAGCATTTGCGGCAGGAGTCCCAGAGCTGCTGAACCAACACAAAGGTTGGCCACTCTTGGCCAGGTCCAATGAACCAAATACCTGCCCCTGCCTGAACCTCCCAGTCCATCCAGCTCCAGAACAACTCCGGCCTGAAAGCGGTGTTCCTGGTCCTTCCACATCTCCAGCAGGGCCTGATGTTGTTCTTGGTGGAGGACCGCAAGCGAGGCGATGACGTCCGCAAATGGTGTACTGGTTGGAGTTTGGATATTGGCAGCGGTTAACAAAACAAAAACAAAAATAGGTGTTGCGCTACAAGCATTCTCAAACTCGCGCTGAGGTTCCTCTCTCTGATGAAAAACTTCACAGTCTCTGGCCCTGTCTCTCTCTGCTGCTTCTTCTTTTTAGAAAACAATGAAATTCCAAAAGGTTCACATACTTTTTCTTGCAACTGTATATTATATATATATATACACACACACACACAAAATTACTGAAAACTACTGAAAATGACAAACACTGGTTAGGTTTTTTTTTTGGCCATTAGCACAATATTCATAAATAAAAGGAGGTACCAAACAAATATATATATATATATATATATATATATATATACACCAAAGCATCACCTTATCAGTCAATCCAAACCTGCTTTAAAACATTTATTTATTTTTATATATATTTATTTATCTAATAATTTATTCATTAATGTGTGTGTTTTACAAAATAAACCATTTAATTATTGATTGATTTTAAATGTTTGAACTATTGAACTATCACTTTAAGATTCAACATTAAAACTGCTAGCAGAAGAGTGTAATGAGGCTTTATTTTTAAAGATATAAACAGAAAGGTATCTAACAATTAACAGCAGGGTAAGCTCTTTAAATATAAAAATCAGTAAGTATTTTTTTTTTTTTTTGTGAAACATGCATATTCTGTAGCATCCACTCAAAACAGCCTTTTTATTGTATGTTTGAATGCCTTTTTACATTATTGACACAATTTTCTTTTATGCGATCTGTATCGTTAAAACCACTATATAAATAAAGGTGACCTTACTCAGGAGATCAGGAGTTTCACTCAACATTGCATGCCTCATCTTAAAATTATTAATGATAGTAGTAAACACTCAGTATTTAGTTAAAGGCAGTTCATTGTTGAAAGCGATATCGTCATCCAACTCACTTCAGATCAAATAAAACACTAAAATGAAAATATTTGCTAAAAATCCTTTTAGTTTTCACAAATCTTTCAGCATGTCTCAATCTGTTGTGTGGGCTTGTTGTAAATCCCCAGCATGAGGGAACTAAAAATGTGCGACATGATGATAAACGGGGGTTTCCTACACAACTAACATTGTTTTCACACTGTGAACTGTTTTTTATTTTCACTTTTCAAGTTACTTCTAGAAACTTGTACCATGATGAGTGCATTCTGACACTGTGCAGTGGGAGGTTTATTTAGAAAGTAAAGTATTAAAGCAATCAAAATGCATCACTTCACTCTGATCGTAAGTGCAACCTCAAGTAATTTTAAGTGGCAGGTTTATTTAGAAAGTGACATTTAAAACAAACAAACAAAAATGTATTAAGCCAATCAAAATGCAACACTTTACTCTGATCGTAAGTGCAACTTCAAGTAAATGTATTTGATGCTAAACATCAATCAGGACATAATTTTAGTTTCCATGCAGCAGTCTCTAAATCATACAATGACACTAAACCAGATTTTCAAGTCCTAACACACTTCATCATTTAAACTGACCAATTAGCGCCACCTGCTGTTCAACATTGAGAGGACAGTGATTCTTCTTAAAGATCTGACAAGCTGAGTGAATATATAAAACCTGACATTTACACGAAAGTTTCATACTGTTTATTTCTCTGTATTTCTTACAAATCCTGCAGCTCGCTGGCGATTTATGATGTGAATGCGGCTATTGTGTGGAGGTTGTCATGGAAACTTCAAAGCAGCTTCTGGGGCCCCTCTGTGTCGAAGTTAGTGAAGTTGGACACGTATTGTTGAAGAAACCAGCCTGCGCCGGACTCGAGTGCAAGTAAACCACAGGTTTGAAGCATGAAGGTTTGCCTTTAGAGTTGAAACAGTTACAATACATCACAGTAAGTACATTTATCTTTATTTTTGTATGTATACCGTCTGCAGTTTTTGGGTTTCTAGTCATACGTGATTTAAGAGCTCAGTTGACTGTCACATCACTTCAGCTTAGTGTGTTAAATCAAAACACATTTTATACGCATTAATAGAACATGTTTTAACAGGAAGCAGCAAACTGCAAAACAAACCATAAAATTGAAGTGTCATTTAATATAAAACCTTTCATTATGTTTTAGGTGAAATTCCATTCCATATGGAATAACACACAGCTTTGCTCAATCTCATGCTAATCTTGAGTACCTAAAGACTGCTATTGTATCCTTCATGTCTCCAAATAGTCTTCAGTGTTATCATATATAGAGTACATACACTTTTTTTGACACTTTATTCTATTTTAGACATTCTACTAACTATAACTTTGTAACTACATGTAACTAATTCTCATTCATTTGCAACTACAGTACATGTCTACTAAATCTCAGAGCAGACTGTTAGGGTAGCTTTAGGGTTAGTACAGTAATTTGACACATACTGGCAAAGGTTCTGATAGTCAGTATGTTGTGGAGCCATCAAAATAAAATGTTAGAAAATATTAAGCAGAGAGTCTAATAATAGTTGACATGTAGTTACAAAGTTGCCTACTGTTAGTAGAATGTCTAAAGCGGACTATCGAAATAAAGTGTTACCTAAGAAAGATACTAACAAGGTTATCTTTCCATCACAACCAAAAACACACTTGAATATGACCTATGCATTTGGTCATGTTCGTATTTGGCAGAGAAATACTTCATACATACAAATTGATTTTTTTAAACTTTGGCCATGTTTAGCATCCAACTCAACATGCATGAAATAGCATTAGCCCCCATTAGAGGATTTCATACCTAGAGTCCAAAATGTTAAATAGACAGTAACTCGTAAACAAACACCTAGCAACCACCTGGAACAAGGCTCACAGCAACACACTAATAACTGTACAGAGCACCCTAGCAACTGCATAGCAATGTACTAACAACCACTTGGAACACCCAAACAACCACAAAGCGACACACATTTACAACCACTTATAATACCCTAGCAAACCGCATAGCAACACTTTGTGTGAACATTCTGAACCTCTATTATCATAATACCCTGGAAATCACCAACAAAACCTGAGCATTGTGACAGTGAGTCTGCATTTGAATCACATTTAAAACAAACATTTAAACTAAGATTCATTTACCTAAGAATAAAAAGGACTTAATTTGATTAATACTTCTGTAAGTCTTTTTTCTGAAAAAGTTAAGTAGGTTTAAAGATCCCCTGAAGTGCCTTGAAACACACAGCATTATTCCATGTGGTGACGTAATTTCAACTGAAACAGGAACTTACTAAAAATAGCCAATAGCGTTTGTTTGTTTCTGCCCTGGTGAGAGTCGTTGAGCTCGATAAAGCCGCATTTGACCCCAATAGTATGTTCCTGCACAACCGGAGACTGCAGTTTCAGTAAATTTCAGAAAATACCAACACTGTGAACAGTCGTGGCCTAATGTGGGGCAGTCATGGCCTAATGGATAGGGAGTTAGGGACTTGTAACCCAAAGGTCGCGGGTACGAGTCCCAGGTCCGGCAGGGATTGTGGGTGGTGGGAGTGAATTCCCAGCACTCTCTCCACCTTCAATACCACGACT
>JAUMHE010000044.1:522333-548538 GCA_032359235.1 Enteromius mattozi | reverse complement strand
ACGTTGGATGGGTTAAATGCAGAGCACAAATTCCAAGTATGGGTCACCATACCTGGCCACAAGTCACTTCACTTCAAATTACTGATCTGAGCCGCAGCTTCAGAGTCTAGGGAGCATTTGATTGGTCAAAAAAAAAAAATGATGAGAAGCTGAAGAATGAGGTGACGTCAGAAAAATCTTTGATCTGTTTTGACATAAGTTTTGGAGCTACCTTATAGATAACCTTAAAACTAACATATTGATACTAACACCCAAAAAAACTTTAATTTTGATTTCAGGGGGAGTTTAAAAGTTTAAAACAAGAGAAAAAAGGCTAATGGAATGAGAAAGTACACTTAATTCAAAGAAGGAACAAATTAATTTTTCTAAACCAATGAAAGATATATTTTTCTTGTTTTTAAGAATAAACTTAAAACAGGCTGAAATCCTAATCTTAAATATCAAGTAAATGTATCTTGATATAAGTCTTAAATTATTGATTAATTTGTTAGAATTCTTAAATTCCTATGAATGGTGTTTAAAGAGATGTCTTCCTCTCTCTGACTGTAGATGTTCACGCTGTCTGAGCTGTGGTCTGGCGGTGAGCGTCAGGGCAGTTATAAGTTGCTGAAGCCGTGGTGGGAGGTCTTCATGGACTACCTGCTGGTGCTTATGTTGATGGTGTCCATTCTTGCCGGGACGCTCCAGCTGTCACGGGATGGAGTCGTGTGTGTTCCTGTACACTCCTCCTCCAACAACTACAGCTCTCCCATGGAGCCTGTGTCTGATTCTGTCTTTAGTAGCACACCAGAGTCACCCAAGATGTCTGTGAAGGGGCGACGTACCAACCTTGACTTCCAGCAGTACATCTACATCAGCCAGGTGTGCTATCACGAGGCGTTGCCCTGGTACTCAAGGTTTTTACCATATGTGACGCTGCTCCATACATTAGTTCTCCTGGCCAGTGGTTGCTTCTGGTTCCACTTCCCGCTTACGTCTGCTCGCATCGAGCACTTCCTATCGCTTCTCGCCAAATGTTGCGAATCCCCCTGGACAACAAGGGCGCTTTCTCTCACGGCCAAACTGGACACACGCTTCTCTGAGACAGAACAAGCAGTGCAACCCAAAGTTCAGGTAACAACTTCATACAAAACGCGCAAGTCAAGTCTAGACTCAGGGACGGACAGCCCTCTATTAGCAGGGACTGACAGTGTGTCCACAACAACGCAACCATCTCCATGTCCCTCAACGTTGTCCCATTGCTCAACACTCTCTGCAATGTCACTCATGGAGCCGGTTCTGCCTGGGCAAGTTGTCCCAGACACTTCCAGACAGGGAGCCACATTGGAGCGCAGCGACAGAGAGCAGGCCAGAGCGCTGTTCGAGAGAGTGCGCAGGTTTCGTGCTCACTGTGAGAGTTCAGATGTTATCTATAAGGTACACCTTGTGGAACAACTGATTAGAACAAAACCAAGTTAAAGGAATAACCCACCCAAAAGTAAAAATGATGGCATATTTTACTCACCCCCGAGCCATCCTAGGTGTATATGACTTTCTTTAAGACGAACACAAGCTTGGTAATGCTGGTAGATAGCGGCCTGAGAGCGTGTCTTGGCTGACCTCTGACTCGATGTATGATGTATACATTTTTAAAAACCTCAGACTGTGTTCATCTGAAAAAAGAAAGTCATATACACCTAGGATAGCTTGGGGGTGAGTAAAATATACCATAATTTAAATTTTTGGGTGAACTATTCCTTCAATGTACACATGCGACCTGCTCATAAAAATGATCAGATTGCAAATTTTGACATTTTTATTTTGATTACAATATTTGCATCATGTGCACTGTGGACCATCGCATCTTTGATAACTGGTATACTTTGGTCTTAACATGCAAGCCAGTTGTCATTCAGAAATTGCAATGTCTCATTAAACCATGGTGGCACTTGGAGTTTAGAGGATGTAAAAACACTGTTTTTAAAATAATATTTTACAAATACTGCATCTTTTCCTGTAGGTGTACACTGCTCAGACGGTGTTCAAGGTTCTGAAGTTTATTCTGATTGTTAGTTACACCACTCCTCTCCTGGGCTCAATCTCCTTTAGTCACATTTGCCAACCTCGCTCTTCTGCTCTGACTGGCTACAACATCTTCCAGTGCAGTCACTCGCTGTCCTCTGTCCTACGCAAGCTAATGCAGGCCTACGTCTTGCTGCTCTCTCTGTTTGGTCTGCTGGCCATCTACGCCCTGTCCTGGATCTTCCACAAGTATGGTGCCCCAAGACACGAAAGGACTGTGTCCATGTAGTCTGTAGTCTTTCTCCATGTGTGAGTGTCGAGAGATTCTGGTGATTGGACTAACAACCATTTCTGGACCAACAACTAACCAACCATTTCTGAGGTGAATCACCACATTATAAACCTTTATTTAAATCAAAAAAATTATTAGAGAATTGGAAAAAAAGACAACGGCAAAAGGCTGAACTGAATGGTTTTAATAAAAAAAAAAAATTATTTAAAATGGTTGATTATATTTATAGAAAGTTTTTTTTTTTTAATTTACAGGGATAAATGGGAGTATACCCTGGCCTATATCCTTAATTAATCAATCTGAACTATGTGTCCCTATGAAGAAAATGAATGAGTTTCTGCTTGGGGACCCAAATGTTGCATTCTGTAAATTTAAAGAAAACTATTCTAAATACTGATTGAATCTGCTTCATCCTCAGGTCTTTGAGGCAGTACTCTTTTCAGAGTCTACGTGAGAAAGGATCCATGCTAGACGTACCTGAACTTCATAATGACCTCGCCTTCCTCTTACACATGGCTGACCAGTACGACCCTCTACTGGCCCAACGCCTGTCTGTCTTTCTCTCACCGGTCAGCGAGACTCGACTGCTGGAAGAAAGTCTGGAGCGTCGCTGGGGAGCTGATCGCTTGCGGTCAATGATCATGTCTGACCAGGAGGGACGGTCTCTGCTGCAGCTCGTGGCCCTTCCTCGCCTGCCAGCGGCCCTGTTCACCTTCAGCCAGCTAGAGGTGTTGAAGTTGGAACTTATTGGAAACGCCAAACTGACAGCACAAATATCTAACATGACCGCACTCAGGTGAGTATTTTGACTTCAGTTGCAACTAATTTTCCACATAACTGAATTGCACATAATTTTGCAGTCAAACACAGTCGGATTTTAACATGAGAGTATAACTGTTAGATAAGATACGTTTTAATCTGGATTCCCTTCTCATTAGAGAGATGCACCTTTACCACTGCAGTGCATCAGTGGAGCCTGCAGCACTACAGCACCTTCAGGAACATCTAGAGACTTTACATCTAACCTTCACCCAAGCTGCAGAGATCCCAGTCTGGGTTTATTCCCTTCGTGGCCTGCAAGAGCTGCACCTCACCGGGAGGTTGAGCAATGAGGGGGGGATGGGGCGCGGATGGGCCCTTGGCAGCCTTCGACAACTACGTCATCTCCGCATCTTGGTGCTGCGTGGCCTGCTGCAGAAAGTACCGGGGGAGTTGAGTGAATTGGCAGGGAGTCTGCTAAAACTGGAGATACATAACGAGGGCACCAGGTTATTAGTACTTACAGGACTGAGGCGTTTGACCGGACTGGCAGAAGTGCAACTGCAAGGATGCCAGTTGGAGAGGCTGCCATCAGCGCTGCTTGCACTTACAGGTCTACGCAGTTTGGACCTGCAACACAACAGTCTGCGTACTCTAGAAGAGCTGTTAGGATTGCAGCATCTGCGGCGTCTGTCCTGCCTACGACTCGCACATAACCGTGTTCTGGCTCTTCCGGCCAGTGTAGGAGTGCTGCGCTCACTGGAGCTCTTGGATTTAGCACACAATCAGCTGCAAAACCTACCTTTGGCACTCTTTACACTGCATAAGCTGCGATGCCTGCTTTTGGCAGGAAACCTTTTGGAAGAGTTGCCAGCTGAAATCAGAGCCTTGAAGCTTCTTAGCGAACTAGACCTAAGTGCCAACAGGCTTGAACGTCTCCCCAAGGAAGTGTTTGAAACTTGTGTAGAGCTTCGCAACTTGAATGTCTCAAATAACTGTCTAGGGTCTTTGCCCGCTGGTTTTGGCAGCCTGACTCAGCTTTCGCGTCTGGATGTACGGGGAAACAGCCTAGAGGAACTGCCGGCAGAGCTGGGCTGTTGTTTTGGGCTTCGTGGAGGTGGTTTGCTGGTGGAAAACTGGCTGTTGCACACCCTACCTCGACAGGTCAGGGATGTCCTACAGCAGCCCAGCTCTTGCCCCTCTTCTGAACCTCCATCCCGACCTAATTCTGACTGCTTTCCTACCTTCTCAGCTGTTCAGTGGAGCTTCCACTCTGCACTGGAATCTCGGATATAAAACATCAGCTTCAGACTGAACTCATGAACAATATCTAACTAATATTACTAAAATGAGAAACAAACAGTCTTTTGCCAAGAAGACTTTAAATGTAGCTCATAAGAATACACTGATATGACTGAAAAATTAGAAACGTGTTTTATACTTAATCAGGTAACTGTCACTTGCCCAATTAACCCATTGTAAACCTTTCTAATCCTCATTTTTTAAAAGCAAGACTCTTTATATTTGTGCTGCATGTAGCTATATAACTTTCATATTTGGTCACAGATTTTTTTCCCTTGGCTAGAATAGGTAGAAACCTTGGCTACTTTTTATGTGTAAAGTTCAAAAACATAACAGACCTACATTAAAATTATTTTATCTTAAAATGTTTAAAAAATAAAAATACTGACAGAATCTCAATTTATGACTGCAAACTATGCATGTATGGTTGCTTTCTACATGGATCACCATAATTTGTTTTGTAGTATATGTTTTGTAAAATACATTTTATTTAAAAAAGGTTAATGTACTGCAGTGCATTTTTTAATAATTAATTAATTTAAAAAAATCTATATCATAACATTTGATATGGTTTCATGTAGCCTACAGATCTAGTCAAACTATTTATCTTAGCATGCTGAAAAGGTTTTAATTATTTGCAAACACATGAATTTCTTAACAAAATAAACTTTATTCTATTTATGTTTACTTAATCAGACTACAGTAGTATTTTCTCTTAATGTAATAACTAGGTAGAAAGTACAAATAAAACTTTTACAATATTTGTTTACCAAAACAAATTAAACAAATCAGTTCAATAACATCTGGACGCATAAATATATGCTAATCAGATAGTCTACCTATGACACATACCCCTGGTTTCACAGACAAGGCTTAAGCCTAGTCCTAGACTAAAATGTAAATCTGAGCTGTTTCAATTTAAAGAAACTTGCACTGACTGATCTTTAAATATATCAGTGCCTTTGTTTTGTCTTAAGATGCACACCAGGCATGCTTATAAAAATTACTATGCCCTGACTATGAAACCGGACCATAATCTAATTTTGTATTGACATTAAACATCTCTCCAGTCACATACAGGATTATTTTGTCTCTCATACTAAAATACTTAATAATAGAAGTCAACATCAAAACATTTACAAAGAACTCTTATGTATTATGTAAAGTCTGGTAGATATCTATTTGGCACTATACTGAGATCATATATTCCCAGTTTCACAGACAGAGTTTAGTCTAAACCAGGATTAAGCCATAGTTAAATTAGGACATTGAGGTAATTTTCGTTCACATGCCTTAGAAAAAAAAAAGGAAAAAAACATTACTGGTGTGCATCTTAGGAGAAAACAAAGGCACGACATGTTTTAAGATCGGTCAGTACAAGTGTTCAGTTGAAACAGCTCAGATTTACATTTGGTCTAGGACTAGGTTTAAGCCTCGTCTGTGAAACCGGGGGATAGTGTTTTGTCTGTGGTATTTTACGTCATTGATTTTAATAGGTTCCTTGATATGAATCAACATCTATAACACTGAGGTAAATATTTTACATTTGCATTCAAATGAGTTATATTCAATCCTTAATTATAATAATGTGTAGTTAAACGTTTCCGTCACTTACAAAAGTCCCGCCAAGCTCAATTGCGCCCAACGCGAGCGCGACTTCAACGCCCCCAAGTGCCAGTACCAACATCCAATTACGACACGGCTACATTTAAATCAACACGTTCGCAAGCCAATAGGAGCGCGCGTTAAGCCAACGACCCCGTGCGTTCCGCCAATGAGAGTGTGCGTTATTCAGGAGGCTGGATTTCCGGGCGGTAGTATAAACTGCGGCCTGGCGCGTGCGGTTTGAGGCAACAGCTGCGTTTGTGTGTTCATTTTCTTCACGCACCGTCACCTAAAGGTAACTATAATTTAGTTGTTGTTTAGACACAGGCATATTTCTTCATAACGTAGTTTTTTTAAAATGTATATAACGTTGTAAGATCATCCAACGGGGGGATTTCACGTGTGCTCGAAGCGTTATGTCATTGAGCGCGTTAGCTGCTCGTGCTAATAGAAGCTAGCGCGCGCGTGAGCGCGTTTATTTTCCTTTAAGTTATATGTGTGTGTTTTATACGATATCGCATTGTTGGAGTGGTATTGGGGTGAAACACAAGCCCGCGTGGAGTTCAATACTTTTTTTTGTTGTCTTTTCTCATGTAAACCAGTCGCTAAACGCCGGTCCATTGTCCGCTGCGCGTTTGTTACGTAGTTTCACGATTAAACTCGTTTATCTGTTGCTGATCAAGTAATTGCGTTTCTCGGCAGCATAGAATTTCGCGTGCTGGTGTAGAATTTTTTATAAGTTCATTACGTTGACTCGAAAGCCTCTTTTGGATGTTGGTGGTTGAGGCCCATAAAAAAAAACTCTTCGTTTCACCGAACAGCTGCCTAGCAACAAAAGGGACCCCATGATATTACCATGTTTCCTTTGGACTGCCTTGGCCTCTATTTGTTCGCGGGTCACAGATATTTAAATGTCTGCATCAAAAGAAGTTTTAGGAAAATATTTCTCTATACATAAGGCATTAAATGCATAAAAATCAAAATGGGGAGAAATAACGTTTTCGTTCAGTGAAATGTGAACAGCATGCATATTCTGACCTGTATGTATTAAAATATAAAATCAGTGAGTTTACTAAATTTTATTCCAACTTAAATTAGTAAAAAAAATCTTGCTGACAATTGACCATAATGGAGTAGTGGCAAGGTTTAAGAATTTAAATTAATAATAATAAAACTTTTAATATTACTGCACTGTTCCTTGGTACCACCGAAGGACTTTTTGTAAACTGGCAAATCTTTGTACATTTGTGACTCTCAAAATAAGTTTCTGGGTTTATTTACATGCTTTCTTTCGTGTGTATTTAGTGGCATGGCTTAGTCTTCTCCTCTTGGTTCACTGAAAAGGTGTGATTTCTAATTGCTCTTCTCTCCAGAATGGCTGAGAATGATGTTGACAACGAGCTGCTGGACTATGAAGAGGACGATGAGCCTCAAGGAGCCCCAGAGAGCGCCGCTCCGGTGGGCAAGAAGGAGGTGAAGGGCTCATACGTGTCCATCCACAGCTCGGGCTTCAGAGACTTTCTGCTCAAGCCGGAGCTGCTGAGGGCCATCGTGGACTGTGGTTTTGAGCATCCCTCTGAAGGTAAGCAGCGCCGAGATGCTGGTTCTAGTAATGTGACTATATGCTGATCAGCGTCTTAAACTTCCTATATGTGTGTTTTTAGTGCAGCACGAGTGCATCCCTCAGGCCATTCTCGGCATGGATATCCTGTGCCAGGCCAAGTCCGGTATGGGAAAGACAGCCGTGTTTGTGCTCGCGACCCTACAGCAGATCGAGCCGGTTGATGGACAGGTCAGTTTTGGTTTGAGATGAAATTATTACATCTGTTGTGCAGTATTAGTTGGAAATTACTAAGTTTGTGAGCCGATGAGAGAAGCTAGTAATCTTATAACTCATTGACTTTTATGTACAGTTTTCTTCTGAACTTTAAATTTAAGATTCTTTCTTTTTTTCCTGCATATGCATGGTTCTCTGGTCAATATCAGGTTACATGAAAAATATTAACTTTTAAAGTCTTAGGGGAAAAAGAGATTTTAAAACACAGTATTTTTATTTTTTTTTTTCCTCTAACGTGTGAACCTTAAGTTGTCTGTTTTCCTGTGCTTCAGGTGTCGGTGCTGGTCATGTGTCACACACGCGAGCTGGCGTTTCAGATCAGTAAGGAGTACGAGCGTTTCTCCAAGTACATGCCCACGGTGAAGGTGGCAGTGTTCTTCGGCGGCATGTCCATAAAGAAGGATGAGGACGTCCTGAAGAAGAGCTGTCCTCACATTGTAGTGGGCACGCCAGGACGAATCCTCGCCCTGGTCCGAAACAAAACCCTCAACCTGAAGAACGTCAAGCACTTTGTTCTGGACGAGTGTGATAAGATGCTGGAGCAGCTGGGTGAGCGTTTGACCAAAATCTGCGCAGAACTGTGCTGAGCTGAGTCTGTGATGATTAAAGTGATGTTTCACTCTTAGATATGAGACGTGACGTTCAGGACATCTTCAGACTGACCCCTCATGAGAAGCAGTGCATGATGTTCAGCGCCACCCTCAGCAAAGAGATTCGGCCCGTCTGCCGCAAGTTCATGCAGGATGTGAGTGACGTCTGTTTCTTTAATGAGTGCTATTTGCCATCTGTCGTTTTCCAGCATGAGACACATCTAATGCTGCTAAAGTACATGGGGTTTACTTAAAAACACAGCTAGTTATGTCGAAAGTAAACCGTTCACAGAGAAACAATATCTTAAAGGGACAGTACTAAACATACTGCTTTGAAAGGATAGTTCACCCAAGAATACATTTCTTTTTCTTACATTTATTTACTCACTCGCATATTGTCCCAAACCTGTATTAATTTCTTTCTAGTGCTGAACACAAGATATTTTGAACAAAGTTGTAAGTCCACATTGACTTTGACCGTAGGAAAAAACAAACATAATAATAAAGATTTGTGACTTTGGCCTAAAACTTAAAAAAAAAAAAAAAAAGTAAAACCAGCATGACAAAGAATCGTGATATTCCTGATATATTTTTGACACACCCCTAACTTGTGCCATTGTTTGGCCTGTGCTACAAAACTATCAACCTCTGTAGCACCAGTGACATGTGCAAAAAGTTAACGTACAGCCCTGCAACACTTCTCAAAATGCTTGCTACAAATGCAATAAACATGGAAAGTCGAACCCAATCCAAATTATAACAGACGAATGTTTCGGAGGCAGTGTGTGAACGAGATCAATCTGAAACTTTCTAATTCTAAGAAAGTGAATACAGCCTCAGATTAAAGTGTGCATTGACCTTTGCTCTAAAGCATATAGAGCACCCTGTCTGATATTTGCTGTCTATTTTCAGCCGATGGAGGTGTTTGTGGACGATGAGACGAAGCTGACTCTTCACGGTCTGCAGCAGTACTACTGCAAGCTCAAGGACAGCGAGAAGAACCGCAAACTCTTCGACCTGCTCGACGTGCTGGAGTTCAACCAGGTGAGTTTAGCACCGAACGCTCATTTTGAGTTTCCCAAGCCACTTACAAATGAGGAACACAAGCAAATACATTGTAGATCAGATTCGACCCACGTTTACTCCAATGTCATTGTGATTTTTACAGATCTTTTTCTCTGTAGAATATAGTTAATCAAATACTTGAGCTGAAGTGCATTCTTTGTGTTCTTGAGGGTAATTCTGCTGTTGTCCTGCAGGTGGTGATATTCGTGAAGTCTGTTCAGCGCTGCGTGGCGCTTTCACAGTTACTGGTGGAGCAGAACTTCCCGGCCATCGCCATCCACCGAGGAATGGCACAGGAAGAGAGGTGTGTGTGCCTGTTTAGGCTGGATGTCCTGTTACACAATATTGTGACTAGTGAGGACATTGTGTCGTTGCTAGTTACAAAAGACAAACCATGTTCATATACAAGTCCAGTTACACAGGTTTCTGTGAGCGTTTGTTCAGGGGTGGGAGAATGTAGTTAGTCAGGTATTAAAACAATCGAAGCCAACAAAATTAGCTAATCTAGTCGACAGTAGCATCCCCTGGTGTTATTAAAAGAAATCAAAGACTACCAAAAGTTACATTTGTTAGCTGGTCCCGTTTGAGCTAAAAAAAAATTGTTTTGTGTGCAATAACGGTTCTTAAAGCCTCTAACATTGACAAATTAAATCAGCACTGAATACAGTTAAAGAATGTTACTGTTTGCCTACATAAGCAATGTTTCAACACCAGATGATCAAATGTCTGGCTGGAGTTCAAGTTTAGAGTTTCAACCAACAAATAAATACATAAGTTAATAAATTCACTTTATAGCTCAACGGATTGGAGAGAAGAGAGGGGAAAAATTATATATAATATATATATTTAAAGCTACAATCCTTTAAAGTCACAATGCATTAAATGCCTGTCTTAATTATTTCTCATTGTGAAATTATTGCTACCTCGCTCTTATAAAATTGGTGTTTTCCCAAGAATCTTTTTCCTTTCCCTCATGCATTGGTTTAGCTCTTCGGTGTAGTTAACAGGATGTGTGATGCATGTTGCTGAGCGTCTTCTCTGCTTTCAGGTTGTCTCGGTATCAGCAGTTCAAAGACTTTCAAAGGAGGATCCTAGTGGCCACAAACCTCTTTGGGCGAGGAATGGATATCGAGAGGGTCAACATCGTCTTCAACTACGACATGCCAGAGGACTCTGACACGTATCTCCACAGGGTACGTATCCTTGTACTCTCCACGAGTGTTTCAGATCTCTGAAGTGGCACGTCTCTCACGGTCTCGTTCTGTTCTCAGGTGGCTCGTGCGGGTCGCTTCGGCACCAAGGGTTTGGCCGTCACATTTGTGTCAGACGAGACCGATGCAAAGATCCTAAATGACGTTCAGGACCGATTCGAGGTCAACGTGGCTGAGTTACCAGAGGAGATTGACATTTCCACCTACAGTGAGTCTTGGGTCTCATCTTAATATAGCTGTTAAGCGTTTTGACTCTGATAATCTGCTTCCAAATTTCGTGTAGCCTGATAAGTGTGCTGAATTAATGACTGAGATGTTGGCAGATGCTATGCGAATGTGGTCGTTGAAGTGGGGCTAGGTTATTAGGGTTTGCTCTGTCAGTGGGTTAAAAGTTAAAGTGACACTCGTCTCTCTTTCTCTCCGCAGTTGAACAGTCCAGATGAAGGTCTTGATGTTACCAGAATCGCAGTTTGTTGGATCACGGAATGGTGGAGACCTCCGTTTTTAAAGCCTCATTTTTACCTCAAACCCACAATTGTTTTTACTGCTTCTCTCGGAGGACCGGGCGAGTTGTTTTGTTTTACGATTTTGTCCTAAGATAATGTTGTTTTGGGTTTTAATGAAATTAAAACTTTTTATATACTATACCTTGACTGGCTGTGTCTGTCTTCTGAGAAGTATCACTGTATGAAATGTAATTGTTTACACGTTGTGAGACTTGTGGTTGAAAATTACTGAAATGTCAAACCAAAATAAGCTTTTTAGGACTTCTCTTATTTCCAATAGAAGTCATCGGTGTAATTCATTAAATGACCAGTCAATAACTGACTGGATTGATTGATTTTAACTACATTTTAACATTGTTTTGTGATTAAACAAGTGCTGTTAAAAATTGTAATATCAAAGCATTTGGTCTTATTGCGTTTTAAGCCTATAATTATAAACTGAATTGCATTGGGCCGTTAAAATGGTTACAGCTGTGGAGAACTACACCATAGTGTAATGTTAAAAATGACCACACACCTGTAGTGAGTTGGTTTAAAAGCCAGTTTATTTGATGAATGTTGAGTGGTTGTCCTCTGCGTTACGAGGTAAAAACAAGTGAGAGGAACTTGTAATACAAGACCTTTTTAGACCATCAGACCCGAATCCAAGTACATGTTTTCAACAGTATCTAAGAGTGTAGCGTAATGTGCTATTCATGAAGCATTTAATCTTATGATGGCTGCTCAGTGTCATTTCCTGATTTATTTCACTCGAGACTTTATATGTCTGTACAAAAACCTGTTTTTAATAAAAGCGTACAAACATCTGCTATGATTAAAATCAGTTTTTAATGCTTGATTGGTAATCAGAAAAAAACAGGCCCGCAGGCGCATGTGACCAGGGGATCACCGCTATTTTCGCGAAACCCTGATAGCACACGCACATATTGGAGACGTCTATTTGACGTCTGCATTTACATCTGCAAGACGTATTATTTAGGTTGTTTGCTCATCTGCAATACGTCTATTGGATGTCAATTAGATGTTTATGATTTAGAGTGTATGTAAAACTAACATCTGAGGCGTTTGTAGACACAGATCCAAGAGATCTTTAACAGACATCTTGCAGATGTAAGTGTGCTATCTGGGAAAGCTCTTAATTTTCCATCAAGTTTGCATGCAGCATGTAATTGACAGTTTGTTCAGTCTTTCCACAATATAAAAAAATGTAGAGATGCCATTTTACTCATTTGAGATTGGGAAACGAAATGTAACTAAAAATAACATAAGTAGGCTATTCAGTGACAGCATGGCTTCTCCCTGTTGAAAAAAACAGCATATGCTGGTTAGGTATGTTTTGAAACTGGGATGCTGTTTTTTTTGCGGGTTTATGCTGGTCCTTCGCCAGCACATGACCAGCTTAAACCAGCATCAAAACAACCAGCATATGCTGGTTTTTTTTCAGCAGGACTCCCTTTCATTTCTGTCTCAAAGCCTGTTCAAACTCTTATTCTTCAGGGCAGATGGTGCGACGTCACCTCTGTCAGTTCATGCACCAATGCCAGGCAGAAATAGAGACTGCTGCATTATAAAACACTCAGACACCAGTGCCGTTTGCACGAGGCTCTGCCATCACGTGGTAGATTACAGACCAGCGTTTGAAGGAACCGTCCCACCCATTACTTTCAAATTACATGTTTACATCAGATGCTGGTGTTTTAAACATATTTTTATTGCAAACCAAAGGGTTACTGGGTTTCTTTCTGTCCCCAAAGAAGAGGATTGTAATTAGCCGGGAGCAGAGGAGCCGACGTTTTGACGCCAGGGAGCTGTGGCACATGGCAAATATCCCTCGGTGAGTTGACGGAGTCACGGGCTCACGAAACCATCAATCTCAGCGTCGAGTCCACAAGTCAAACCTTGGGTAGCTTAAAACGACTTCCCAATGAGTTTCCTTCATGCTTGCCGGCTGTTCTTTGAACGTCAAGGCAAAGCAATCACTACAGAAGAAGTAAAGATCAGCCCTTGGGAAGCTGAGAGTCGGTTCCACCACATTTAAGCATCTAATCAGCGTCCCACTGAGGCAATTCTTTTCCTTCAAACCTGTTTAAAGTCTTATTTAGATTGTGCAGGTGCCTCAGAATGCATCACTGTTCGTAGTAAGGACCAGTCAATCATAAAATCCATTGTATATATTCACAACTTCATTCATCCCATCCTGGATCCTCGCGGTAAGCACATCTACTCTAAGGCTCTCGGCACAAGGGATTGGAAACCCAAAATTGCCCTTTTTTCCACATGGATTTGCATTATAATAAGGCCTCGGCCTAGCGTCTACTCAGAGTTACACTTCGAAACGCTACTCTATTGGATGGGGAAAGACATGGGGGCGGGTCTTTGGACAAACAAGATGCTAATCGACAAACTTGTGCATGTCGCCATACAGCCAGCGTTGGGGCGGGAGCGCCGCATCATTCAGGTGGCCACATTCGTCGTTGCATTTACAGGACTGCACAAACATGACGGCCCTCTCGAAGTGCTCTCCGTCAGGGCAGGCGAAGAGCACGGGGGCCGTCCGAGTGCGGCGGGGTGAGCAGCATCGCCCGTCCAAACATGTCCCGCAGTAGTTTGGCCGATAGAGGCGTGTGCTGCGGCAGCCAGCGTAGCGCAAACGCAGAGGTTCTGGAGACTTCTGGGTACGAGAGCATTTCCTCCCCTTCTGTTGAACGAAAATAGAAGGCAGGTTACACTCACATCTGCAACTGAAAACAAGAGTACAGTGGGAATCTTTTTTGTGTTTTGGCCATTCATTTTCATGAAAGTGGCATTTTGTTGGCTAGAGCAGAGGTTCTCACACCTGATTCAGATCATCAGCTCGTTAGAAGTGAGCTCCGTGCATGAACTGTTCAAGTTATGTCAGATGCATCGCATTTAAGTGTTGAAAGCACATGAACGCCACCACAAAGTCACCGTTACGAGTGATAAACTCTGCAAGTTGAATGCAATGGACGCAGCCAAAGACTAAAGATATGCAGCATCTGTAAAGTTGTTGAAATGAATAAACAAAATTTGTAATGTCCAATAAAACTGTCTAAGTTACACATACAAAATTTTATATTATTGCATAATTATTCAACCATAAGCAAGGCTTTATATAATATTAAAAACAGACATGTTGCTTGCGCATTGGAAAACACTGCAAGAGCAACGTTTCTGTTGTGAAACTGGTCTAGAAAGAGCCAAAGGCCAAATGATGATTGCATGGTTTACATTTAGGGATTTAATTTAATGGATGTTTTCATATTGGTTAGTACGTGTTGGGTGCTGGTGCACCAACATAAACATGTAGTTTAGAAGCTGGTCTTTTTGGTGAAGCAACGAAGATTTCTCAAGCTATTTAAGCGGACATAAACTGGTCTTTTCAGCAGGTCTTGTGGTTATTTTGCAGATAATCTCAGGTGTGTTTACCTTTATAGGCACAGCCACAGAACTACAGGGACGAATGCTGCAGAGTCTGGTTTCCTTCAGCAGCTTGCACTGCACGTTCTCATTGGTGACCCGAGATGAAACGCCCATCCCGCAGCTGCGTGAACAAGGCGTCCAGCTTGTCGTCTGCGCAACACATTGCCGTCCGGCTTGCTTCCATGCTAGGAAGAGAGAGAGAGATGGGGTAAGTCAGTACACAGGCACCATTCAGCCAACAGGGAACACTGACGCACAGAGAAAGTGATTACGGCGCGCAGGGAAACAGCTGCCTGACAGAGGCACCGTGTGTGGGGCTGGTTCACAAGGATCTTCTGGAAAAGAAGCGGCGTGCTCCTAAACACAGGCACCCACACAGAAACGCATGCAGGAGGAATGCCACAGCTCACATTGGGACTGATTGTTAATTGAACCGAAACCCAAAGGCAGCCAAAGGGGGCGTTCACACAGGGCACATTCTTGCACTCTGCTGCACTATTTTTAATTGTTGATTTATGTAAACATGCTAAACAGACGTCATTGATATAGTGATATCACAGCCTGAGCCCAGCTTATTATAGTTAAACTAAACCTATGAAAAACACTATGTAAAATCTAAAACACATTACATTTTTAGGCTTTTCAGATCTCATTTTCATTTAGTTTAACTTGAAGTATTGCAGTGAACTCCACATTTGGCGCCATGCCAAGTAAAGGCAAGACTTCACAGGTATGTATGAGAAAAATTTCACTAATATATATAATCACACTTCACTGGTTGATTAATTGCAGTTCTTTAAAACAATCAAAGAGATCAATGCAAAAAGCCTCTGCCGTGTAAAATTAGGTATTTTATCAGGCTACTATGTTTATGTTCAGTTGTTTCACTTAAATGGCAATAAAAATAACCTATTTATTGGCAGTAAGTGAAATTACTGAATGAAAACCTGAAAAAAATGGTCATTTTAGAGGACATTTTCAAAGGCACTTAGAGGCTTCTGCATATGAACTCTTCAATTGTTTTGTACGTTTTCTGAAAGTGTGTTTATAAATAAGCCAGTGAGGCAGTACTTCTACTTAAACATAAATTTCCAGAAGATAAATCTGAACATTTTTGAACATTTTTTAATTACTCTTTTTTTAAAAAAAATCCATTTATTTTCTATTTTTTACTCAATAAATCAGAAAATACTTTCAGACACAGGTTTCGCTGTTTTTGCAATAAAATGTTGTGTAAATCATATTAATGATGTACAAACAAGCCCCTCAGCAAAAACCTTCAGAATATAGAGAGTTTTTCCACCCACTAGTCTGTAAGAAGACATTTTATGGAAGCAAATTAACCCAACATTGCGCATGCATTTACAAGTTAGTCCACACTCTTTCATGCTGCTTTGGAGCTGGTTTCATGCAAGTTCTGGTGACAGTCACTGACATTTCCAGTCTACAAGTGCATCTCAAAACAATTAGAATATCATGGAAAAATGTATTATTTTTCGTAATTTATTTCAAAAAGTGAAACTTTCATATATTCTAGATTCATTACATGTGAAGTATAACATTGCCAACATTTTTTGTTTTGTTCTAATTTTGATGATTTGAGCTTACAACTCCAGTATCTCAGAATATTAGAATGTTTCCTAAGATCATTGGTGTCTAATCCAGTGCACTGACTCCAGCTTCAGTTCAGTCCTTGTGAAACTCTCCCAAGTGTTTGAATCAGCTTTGCTTGACAGTATTCTAGAGCTTGCAGTCATCCCTGTTGCTTGAACACCTTTTCCTACCCAATATCCAGTCAACTTTGCATTTAATATGCTTTGATACAGCACTCTGTGAACAGCCAGCTCTTTCAGTAATGACCTTCTGTGACTTAACCTCTTTGTGGAGGGTGTCAGTGATTGTCTTCTGGACCATTGTCAAGTCAGCAGTCCTCTCTATTATTGTGGTTTTTAAGAGATACCCAGATCATCATACCATCATAATAAAAAAAAACTTTGTAAGCATGTAATGAATCTAGAATATATGAAAGTTTCACTTTTAGTTACAAAAAATAATAAACTTTTTCACTTTATTCTAATTTTTTGACATGCACTTGCAGTCCTAGTTATGAAACTTTGTGGGGACACACAGAACAGTGCCCTCACCTGGCAAATGCTTTCGACTGCGCGGTTTCTCCCACTTTTTCTCCAGCTCTATGAGTTCGTTGCTCAGGGATTCTTTGGGCTTGTAGGGGTACGGCTTCGGTCGGGGTTTCTTGTAGGTGTGCAGGTCAGGGAACAGATACGGAGGTGGCTCTGGCCGTCTGAACACTGGCGGGAGGACGGAGGACTCGCCGTGACAGTCCACGCTGAGGCAGCACTGGCCGGGGATTTTGACCAGTCGAGGTGTGGGACAGGAGGGCGATGCCAGAGGAATATCGGTGGGGCAAAGAGGCACGCAGCCCACCGCCCCGTCGATACAGGTGCACTGGTGTTTGCAGCCCGCGCGGAAGTTTTCTCCGTTCTGATACATGCGGCCGCTGTATTCACAAGAGCGCCCTTCCAGTTTGGCTGAAAAGACAAAGAACAGACTCTGAAGGGAACTGATGTTAAAATTAGATAAAAAAATAAATCTTAATTTTAGTTAAAGCTGCACTCTGTAAATTTTGCCTCTTTGTTGCCATCTCTGTTTGAAAGCCTGGAATTGCAGCTGCTTGTGGAACTATCTTGCTTGTGTTGGGTTGTGCTCCGGCGCGGATGAATCTAATGTTTTGAGGAGTGTGTGTGGCTGTCAGTCACCGCACCGGTGTATATATTTACTGTGCATCATTCGCTATAAGCGATCCTCACGTGAAATACTGCCAAGGTTTTTGTTTTCTTTTATTTATTTTATATTAAAATTTTAAATCATTGAAGTCTTTAAATTCTTTGATTCACAGTTTTTGTTTTGCTGCGATGTTTTTTTTTTTTAAACAGTATTTTAATTCCTTTTATGTAAAGCACTATTGTGTATAAAATGTGCTATATAAATAAACTTGTCTATATTTACAAACGTGATGTAATAACGCAGTGCCGAGCTCAGATGTCTTGCAAAAACCAGTGTAAAAATGTTGTAACAGTGAATGTTCTTAGAATGCTCTTTAAAGTTCTTTCCGTAACGTTAATAGAACATTTGTTCAAAACTTCAGCAGAAAAAAACATTATTTATACAGTGCAGACAAATGAAAAAAAAAATTGCCCATTTTTTTCCTGCAAATATTATAATTAATTAATATTTTTTATTTTTTTCCTTTTTTTATGACTAAAAGCGAGTATTATTGAAATAATATTTTACATTTTTTTCCTAATATTTAACCATTGACTACAGCCATTCAACATTACTTTACTTTATATTTGAGAGCTATCGATTTTAACATTAATTAGACTTTGTGAACTTTAAGAGCGGTTTATACATGGTTTTGTTTTTTTTAAGTGTCCTAATAGTGTCGGAGTCCACTTCAACAGACTCAACAGACATCATGCTCGTAGTTTCATTTGCGTTTTAATATGAAATGATACAGGCTATAGCACATGCTGCCGTATTTATGCACGCATTTGAAGAGCACAAGCTACGAGCACATAACAGGACAGGGACACTCATTTTTACTGACCTTCAGAGAACATTCAGAAATGACATCATCATAACCTAACGATAACGCTATTGAAACATATATATTTTAGCTAAGGTCTCAGTCAGTATTATGTGCTACTTTCCAGTAAGAATGCTGAAGTCGTCTGAATAATTAGCTTTATTATTATTAGCATTATTATCCAGAAGATGACCTGCACAGAGTGACAGTAAGGGGTTAAACAGAGATTGACACTCTATCCTTTGCTTTTATGAGAGAGGCTCTATGTTTAGGGCAGAGTGGAATTTTGACTTGTTTACAATGTCGTTGAGCGTCAGATAGTCTTTGGGTGTGCGAGACGCCCCCTAAAACCCCCCTTTAGTCCAACTCAAATAACTGCCTTAATATAGAAACTAGCGCAGTGCACAAAACATCCTCTGTATGTGAGGAAATGAATGTGCATGTCTTAATAACTATAAACCCTGAAGCCCAGGGTGACCAAACTACATCAGTCCTCTGTGTGACCCAAGTCAGAATTACATGATTCAGTAGCTTAAGTGATGGAAAGTTCAGAAATGACTTGAATTAATCAAACCTTTTCAATAAATGTGAATCATTTTTTAATATAAAATTAGAGTAGAGTGTTTTCATTATTTGGACAATATATCTTATTTTGAAATGGGTGTGACATCAATGGTTTTGTTCATTTTTTTCATGAGAATATATTGTTATATATTTATTATGAAAATGAATTTAATATTGTCATATTGTCATATTAATATTCATATTGTAATTTATAGGCTAACAAAAATTAATTGCAATTTTTTAAAAGTTGTGCATTATAGATGTGTGTGTATATATAAAGCATATTTTAAGATAGACATTATTTAATTTAATATGTATTAGCATATATATTGTAATTTATGCTAATGAAAATAAATGTAAATGTAACAAAAATCATATATTTTATATTATATTTTTATGTTATGTGTGTATAAACATGCAAATGAATTGAAATCTACAGAATTATTTTCAGAGACTCCAGTTGTTGTGTTGACTCACCCCGGCAGATTCCGTGGATACTGGCCACATCGTTGCCATAGTTACACTCCAGGCCCTTGTGATGGTCACAGGGTTTGTCTTCATGGCAGTCGTCGTTCAGCTGGGCGGCACAAACCTTACAGCAGCCGCAGCCATCGGGCACCGCACTGACGCCCGGCGGGCACACGGGCCGCTCCGCAGGACACTTACACACCTTAGGACACCTCGCTCGCACCTGCAGACCCCACACAGACACACAGAGATCAGTTTGAGAGCGGTGCAATTTCATGTTGCCAGACAAAAAAAGGTCTCGTAAATAAAATGATCATTTCTCAATATTTAAAGGGATACTTCACCCAAACAAACAAAAATCTGTCATGTACATTTATTTACATTTGAAACAAATGACATTTTTTTATTAATAATGGAAAGGCTCTCACAGTGTCCTTTAACGTTATCTGGTCTTTTAGCAGAAAAACATTATACACATTATAAACATTTTAATTGGGCGTCTAACATCTCTATTGTTTCAGAACTTTTAGAGAACATTCAAAACTAATGCTTATTTGTGATCCTGGACCCCAAAACCTTATTTCTTAAGTAGCACGGGTATATTTATAGCAATAGCCAACAATACACTGTCAAAATTAGCCATTTTTCTTTTGTTCCAAAAATCATTAGGATATTAAGTAAAGATCATGTTCCATGGAGATATTTTGTAAATGCCCTACTGTAGATCTAACCAAACGTATTTTTTGTTTAGTAATATGTATTGCTAATAACTTCATTTGGACCACTTTAAGGGTGATTTTTGCACCCTCAGATTCCAGATTTTGAAATAGATGTATTTCAGCCAAATATTGTCCTATCCTACCAAACCATACATCAATGGAAAGCTTATTTATTCAGATGATGTTTTGTGGTCCAGGGTCACATATGATGTTTGAAAATGATCAAATTGAAAATGTGTAATAATAATGAAATAAACTTACATCAGGATTTGGTTCAAAGCTACACAAAATACTTTAAGCGGATAATCACAATGGTTATCGATTAGTTAAAAAATACTATCACCATAGCAATTTTTTAGGGTTTAATTGCATCCAATAAAAGTGTTTTAATATAGCATACAGTATGTGTGTGTACTGTATTAGTGTATATATAAATACACATAGATGTATATATTTTAAATATTTACGAATTATGTAAAACAACCTTTATTTTGGATGCATTTATATATATATATATATATATATATGTATATATATATAATATTTTTTAATTGCTATCATTATTACTAAATTATTTTAATTAATCTAAAAAATAAAAATGTTTATAATGATGGAATGTTTTAAAAAATAATGTGGGAATGGGAATGTTAAAACAGCATCCTTAGAACACATTTTTTGAAAATGTTAGGGGATAATTCTGCAAACATTGAGAACGTTACTTTCGAATGTTCTCTGAGCATTCCAAAAAAAAAAAAAAAAAAACGGGGGAAAAAAAAGAACTAAACATTCCATAAATGAGGTATGATGTTTTTGTGCTAATGATTGGATGATGTTTTTAAAGACACAATAACTTTGAAGTAATATTCTAATAATGTTGAGACAACCTTGCCAGAACGTTATGAGAATGTTCCTGTTAGCTGGGACCAGCCCGATTCATTTTCACCTCACAATGTAATTTCTCGCTGCATGGGAAAGCAGTGTTTCATCATTCCAAAGGGTTTTTCCATTAAAGCCAATTTCCATTGGATGATTTCCAATAGCGCTGCACCTGTTTCGCCGGCATCTTCATCACTGTGTGAAATACCCAGCCAAGCCCTCTGAGAATGACCGCCGCGTCAGGCATCTTAAACTCAGAGGAGATGAGCTCGAGTCACTCAGGGCCCATATGAGGATCTGAGCTCTGAGATCAAAGCATAACTTGGACCCTCCCTGACTGACTCTGGCCGGCGGAGTTAATGGAGCGGGATGGAGGGCTGGATTGTTGTGCTTTGGTTATTTTGAGCCTGCACTCATCTATTTATGAACAGCAGAAGCCATGAGGATGGTCAGACTCTCAGGTGTACAAATCTCATATACATATAGGCTATATATATACACACACAGTAGTCAACAGTTGAAGTGGATCAAAACCTTTCATTAAAGTTGTCCTAAAGCTAAAACAATACCCATTCTTGTTTTAGGACAACGTTGATGAACTTTTATGATCCACTTCAAATGTTTACTACTGTATGTATATATATATATATATATATATATATACACACACAGTAAAATGTATATAAATCTGTATAAACAATGTATGCGATGTATAAATATATATATCCACACACATTAAAAATGTCTACATACATGTACATATGGGTAGTTGGCATAGCAATGTAGAATAAAAAAACTTAAAATAAAATAACAGGAGTTACAAATAGCATGAGAAGGGTGGTTTATCTTCAATGTTATTATTATTATTATTTATTTATTTATTTTTATTTCAGACAGTAATAATAATGGCTGATATTTTTAAGTTTATTAGTTTATTATACTCTTGTGACTTACCGTCGTGCAGATGATCAATACAAACACCAACACACACAGTAAATCCCTCATCTTCATAATACACCCTACAATGTCCACGGAAGAGGAATTGTTGCAACTGTAACCCGAACACAGGTCTTCAACTCTCACAGACAAGTGTTAATAATCCAGACAGGCGCGTTTATTCCAGCACGATCATGTAAACTGCTGCTGATTCAAGCACTGACGTTTCTGACGTTTTCATACCGCGTTGAGTCTTTATACGGGTGAACTGCGATTTTATCCGAAGCCCCGCCCCCTCGGCCAATCAGAGCGCGGCTGTGCGGCTAGGATTCCAAAGAGGCGTGGTCTGCCACTCGAGGCGGGGTTCTGAGAATTCGGGGCGTGGTCAGCGATGAATGCATTCATTCATAAAAACGACTTCGTTCCAGAGAGGAGCTGCTGTCTGCTGTTTATTGACTTATGTTTTAATAAAAATATTATGGATGCTTTAAAGTCTCTTTCACACGCATAGCTCTGTCCGTTGTGTGCTTTGTGCAAGCCTAGATAAATATACTCAGCTGTGTGATGTTGGAAGCAGAGAGCCGCAGCCACAAAAAACAAGCAGAGATTTCCTGCATGAAAAGACTGATGGAGAGATAGATCAAATGAATTCAACAGTCCCTCTCTCTCACACACACATATGAAGAGTCAATCTGCAAAAATTCAAAAATCATTGTGCTTATCTCATTTAAACTGCAGTTGGGTTATTTTGATTAGGTTAAAATGAGCTTTAATAACTTTAACAGCTAACTAACACAAAACACAATGAAAACATGATTAACAATAAAAAACATAAATGTTTAAAAACAAGTTTTGCTAATGAACTAAATAAATGTAAGGCCAAAAGTGTTCGGATTTGAATGTACGTTCGATGTTTCTCCGGTCAGGTCATGTTTTCAGTCATTTCCTCAGGAGTGGAAAAACTCAGCATGACAAACACGCTGCACATGGAGGATGGATGGAGTGATGGGAAATAAAGGTGTGGGTGGAGGAGCGGAGGACCAGATCAAACAGGCTAGTCTGTGGAAAAACAGAGAGATGGAGGCCAGAGGTTGAGCGTAAGAACCTGAGGGAAAGACTGAGCAGAGAGACAGAACCAAAGACATTCAGACGTTTGAGGAAAATATTCTGCAGAGCTTCTAATGCCAGTGCATCACATAAACACATCAATACATTCAGCACCAAAATCATTTCTACTTACAAATACTTGAAATAGATGTTATGTAAATAAATCAAATATTTTCAATACTTTTTAATTCTTTAAAGTTGTTTTTTTTATTCTCCTTATTTAGAGATGTTTATTACTTAGGAAAACATCTGCGTGCTGGAGCTTTAAAGAACCAAAACACAGACTATCTGAGAGTCTGAGGTGAAATACCAAGAGACTTATCACACATCTAAATCACATCTCAAGATTCCTATGAAGCCAAATATTTTTGTTAATATGAAGGGGGCTCTCCTGACCGTAAAAGATCCACTGAGGAGCCTTTATTTTGGTGGTTGTGTAACACACTGCTGGACCGTCTTGCTCCACTCCAGCAGAAATGAACCAAGATAAAGAGAGAGAGGAATTTTAGTCTCTGGGTTATTTTTAACCCAGAACAGGAACTGCTGTGTTGACTACCCAAACACACACCTGACACCGCCGGAAACACAGACAGTCACATGACCTGAGAGGGTCTGATGATTATTATCACGACTCCATTCAGGGGTCACTGACAAACAAGAAGATGAAGCAAAATAAAAAAAAAAAATGTTGTTTAAATAATAATAATAATAATAATAATAATTTCTGCCTTTATTATCCTGGTGGTTTCATAATGTAAGAAAAAGAACAACAATTATTTAAAGACACGAAAGGTGCAATAAATAAATAACTAAAATCTAGTCTACAAACATGTCTTTTCCTCAAATTTTGAATATGTGCACATTAACTATTCTCACACAACATTTTAGTCATTTGTAATCATAGGCCTATAAAATAATCTGATGCTTTTAGGTGTTTTTACGACCTTGATGTAGAAAAGTATCTGCCATGTTGTAAGAGATTTAATCTTTATGGTTTCTTAGCTACAGTTTTAAATTATATACTCTTCTAATGGCCTAATCTAACGGAACAAAACTACTTTTTTGTTATACTTGAAGCGCAATTAATGAATTTTAACACTTTTAATCTTTTTTCCTTTTTTTAGCAGAAAAGTAGGCCTAGAGTACCTGTGTGCGTGTGCATTAGAAACTAATGATCAAATGAAACTGGTCAAAAGTCATAGTTACCAGAATCACTGCTGTTTTTAACTGTTTTCTTTCCGTCACACCCACCCTCGGTAGTGACCGATCACTCACTCCCTCACTGCATCGATTTACCACGTCACACTCACACACACACACATGTTGGGTTTCCATGTTTTATGGGGTCTCTCCATAGGTGTAATGGTGTATATACTGTACAGACTGTATGTGGTACTGCCCTACACTGACCCTACACTTAAACCTACCCCTTACAGGAAACTGTGCATTTTTAGATTTAAAAAAAAACTTAATTCTGTGTGATTTATAAGCTTGTTTCCTCATAGGGACCTAACAGATGTCCCCACAAGGTCAAAATTTACTGGTATTCCTATCTTTGTGGGGACAATTGGTCCCCATAAGGTGATAAATACCAAGTGCACACACACACACACACACACTACAGCTTATGGTGTCACAGAGAGCCGCCTTGTTCTGCCTCCTTCCCGTCTTTCCACCGGTAGCCCGCAAAAATCCCAGAAATCCCTGTTATTTCCGCACCTGTGTTTGTTTGGCAGGCGTAAACACATGAAACGCCTCGAAACTGAAGCCGTGTGTTCGGCGCACAGACCTCGCTACTGTTCACACTCTCACCGCGCCACAGCGCCATCTATGGAGGAAAAATAATGATAGGTGTATTTGAGCTGAAACTGCATTACACTCACAGTGCTTATTTTATATATATATATTGTATTATCAAACCTTGAATTTTTAGGTGCTGAAATTAAATATGTGTATTAAATAGGCTATATTTAAATGCAAATAATTTCACGCGCATTTATTTTACAATCCTTACATAATATTTAGCACATGTACCTCGTGGCAAAATATTTTAGGCTATTTTCATTTTATTTTTTTATTTTTACAGTTTAACTTAAATGAATTGAACGTCTCTTTGATGTCTGTATTTTTAGAGTGTTTTCAGTGTCTAGAGGACATTCCTATTGGATTAAATTAGATGTCTTTAAGGGTTTTATGAGTGTAACTGACATCTTATGTCTGTACAGGGCGGATGCTTTCCAGATCAAATGATCTTTAACAGACTTTTGTAGCCTGTACTGTATCTGGGATGAGATGCCTCAGGTTATTCCTATGGCAACTGACCCTCGCATCTCCCAATAATAGGATGATCTTTGACACTTGCACCTTACTAACCTCACTAACCTCACTAACAGCGCACTGTGCTCTGATTGGTCGGCTAAACCAGCAATGTGTTGTGATTGTTCAAACACTTAAATATAACGACACGTCATCCCTGTTATTAGCTTTTTTGTTTGTTTTAGCAGTGCTAACATTAGTGCCACTGTTAGGGGCTGTTCATACAGAACTCGTTTTTCCGTTCCACGTCGTTTACATTGTTTTTTAAGTCTGCACAGTAGACAGATGGGATATGCGTTTGACCCATGTGCTATTTTGCATTGTCACGTTCATGGCACAGCACTATATAAAGATTGAATGGATGTATTCAGATTCACCGTCTTCTGGTGCTCTCTTTTAGTATAGGTATATGCTTTTTATTTAATCCAGGTGCACGCGCATTCGAGGCATTGCTAACCCAATGGCGACATCTTATGGCCTTTTGTGGACATTTGATTTTTCATGTCAATTCTGTCAGGCAAAGCATCCAGATCTAGCCTACCTTTCTTTGGCTGAAAACAAACTTCCTACTGATTCATCATGATCTTGCTTGTTCTGCTTTCTTTTGAATAATTTTTCACTCTTACACATTGACATTATTACCTTCTGTTTAAGAAATAAATATGTTCTGGTGATTTTACTTGAGTGTCAGTTTTTGTAAGTTCTTCCCGCTTGAACTAGTCTCCAAACCCCACTGTGACGTGTGAGGATTTGATCAAGGCAGACCCAAATAAAGTGACCTGATCCTTTTCATTATGAATGTGTTTAATTGATTACACTCACCTAAAGGATTATTAGGAACACCATACTAATACAGTGTTTGACCCCCTTTCACCTTCAGAACTGCCTTAATTCTACGTGGCATTGATTCAACAAGGTGCTGAAAACATTCTTTAGAAATGTTGGCCCATATTGATAGGATAGCATCTTGCAGTTGATGGAGATTTGTGGGATGCACATCCAG
>JAUMHE010000044.1:490734-502680 GCA_032359235.1 Enteromius mattozi | reverse complement strand
TCACCAAAAGTCTAGCTTCCGTGTACTGGAACAAATGCAAATGATGTATAGAGAAATGATGTAGACCTTTACATAATAAATTGCAGTAATCAAGTTTGTTTGTAAGAAGTGGATCACTACTTCTAGGTCCTTCTTTGAGAGGCCTGTTTTAATGTGGGGATGAATTGGAGATAAAAGAAGCTTCCTTTGATGACAGAATTTATCTGCTTGTCAAATAATAAGTCAGAATCAAAGAAATTGTCTAGGTTCATGATTCTGTTGTGCAGTGTTAAAGACAGGGAACCTAGTTGATTTCCAATATTAGCAACACACAATGAAGACCCAAAAGCAAAACCTCGGTTTTGTCTTCATTTAGCTTTAGGAAGTTTTCCGTCAACCACATTTTAACTTCCTCCAGACAGGAGATAAGATTTATGATAGAGTTTCCATTGCTAGACACGACAGTAAGATCAAATTGTGTATCGTCAGCATAACAGTGATTAGAGACATCATATTTCTAAAGGAGAGAGCCAACAGGAAGCATGTATAAAGAAAAAGCAGAGGACTCAAAATGGAGCCTTTTGGGACACCACATGTGATCAATGTTGAGCAGTGCTCATTAGAGTGAAAAAAGACCTCCTATCATCTGATCATGGCTGTTTCTCTCTAATAAGTGCTACTGGATCGTAGTGCTGTGTTCAACACGGTTGACCACAATATTCTTTTGAATACACTAGTCAACATTCGAAGTGGATCAAAACTTTTTATCAATGTTGAAATGCTAAAGCCAAAATGTTTTTCTTTCACAGTTCATGTATAACATGCAAGTCCGTTATTTGTCAATGTTGTCATTAATGAAATGTCATCCTTAATGGCTTTTGATGGTCTTCAGACATGATTGTTTTTCATAAAGCCAAAATGTTTTTCTTTCACAGTTCATGTATAACATGTAAGTCTGTTATTTGTCAATGTTGTCATTAATGAAATGTCATCCTTAATGGCTTTTGATGGTCTTCAGACATGATTGTTTTTCATTAGGTACCAATTGAACTGTCTGTAATTGGGAACTGCTCAATATTTAAGGCTCTGAAAGCTTCACTTAAGGTCAGAATACATAAACGCCACAATACATAAACTGCAGGGTTCTGACCTCAGTTGGGCCATTGGGATGCTGCAAGGAGGCATGACTTGGCATGAAGTTGAAGACACAGTGGGGAAGTCTCAAAGTGTCATTTCCAGAGCCTGGAACAGATTCAGAAGGTCTGGTAGTGTGAGTAGAAAGCATGATGGAGGCAGACAACAGGTTACAACTCAAAATCAAGGCTGATACTTGACCCTGCATGCCCGCAGATGTTTTTCATGCCTGCAGTCAGCCTGCAAAATTACCTTCATGATGCAATGGGTGCGAGTGTTCAATCAGACTGCAAAGAGACAACTTCATGAAGCTGGCTTGAGAGCCAGAAGCCCAACTATGAGGGTGCCTCTTTCCAGAGCTGGCACGTCTGAATTTATGTGTCTAAATTGCGACCATTGCTCTCAATGTCTAATGCAGAAATTAATTCTTTATGATCTCAAATTTAGATTACTGTAATGCTTTATTGGGCGGTTGTTCTGCATGCTTGATAAACAAACTCCAGCTTGTCTATGGTGGTTAATGTCTATGTTGGTTACGGCCTTGGTGCAAAGAATACAAACAAAACATATGTCTGTTATTCAATGTGCAATTTTATAACTTTATACAGAGTTTCAGGCTCTGCTGAAAAAATGATAGAACCCAACCCAAAACATAATAGAAAAGTAATGGACTTAATGGTTATAATGGGAGTTGTTTTGGTTTTAATAGAAAGTATAATGGTGTCTACTGATATGTGATGGATTCTATTGGCGAGACGTTAAATCCTTTTGGAAAAATGCCAAAACCACACTACAGAAAGGAATTTTGTAATGGTTTTACTGGAAAAAGTTAATGGTTCATAATGGTATTTTAATGGAAACAATTCAAATTTCTGTGATGGTTTCTATTGTTTGTTGTTGTTGTTTTTTAGCAGGGTCCTCCTCTCTACACGCAAAGTACGCAAGCTGCGTAGGGCCACCGAAAAACCAGGGGCCGCCCTTTCTCTCAAAGATTATTTAATTTTAGGTTCGTTTTTGAATTTGGTTATGAAAACATGAACATATATTTCTTTAAATGTGGTTTGCTGTCGCCCTTTTTACGTAAAAATCAGGCAAATCATGTAATGCGAATGGCATACAGTCTCTAACCCTAACTCCAGACAAAAAAAAAAAAGTTATGGTACCGAGTGCTTCCCGTGAGCGCGATTCGAGACCTAGTGAACTCGGACGAACGCGTTTCATACATTCATAACTCGTATGTTTACCCCATACTACTTCATATTGCAAATTGGTGTGTCTTGAGCGCGTGCGAAACGGATAGAACATGGCCTAAAATTCCTACTCAATCCCCCGAAAATTTTGCGATTTGCTCCATAAATGGTACACGAGTGATCGCCTCAGTCCCCTTTAAACTTCATATGAAAACAGCAGCAGGCTCCTCCCTGTCTTTCAGCGTGTTCTTCAGTCAGCAGACCGCGGCGGCGCAGAGCGACAAACAGAGGACAAGGTGTGTGTGTTTATCGATAGATTGTTATAAAATCTGCATTTGTGCAGTTCATTCTCTTAAAAACAGTTTACAAGATATTATGGGGCGCAATCGTTTCCCCATCTACTGTAGCCTAAGTTTTCGCTTCGTTCACCCCTCCTCACACCACAGTTCCTCCAGCGTAAATGAAGCTTATGAAAACGATCATTGCCATTTTCAATTTAAAAATGTAACTTTTTAATGTGATACATATTCCAGTGCATGTGACAAAGAGGTTTGCATACTTGAGTTAAGGAAAGAGAGTTGTACTAGAAATGGAAACAGTACAATTTTGTGTTTGTACAGTAAACAGGTGTGTGTGTCTGTGACAGAGATCACAAAGACTTTGGCTTATTCAGTACTCAAGTGTTATACATATCTATGCAATACAGTGGAATACTGCAATAAGTTTAGTATAGCATCCCTTTGGCTGTCAATCCATTAAAATTAAAGTCACTGGTAACCAACAGCTTATTAGCTATAACTTCAGTGACCAACAGCCTTCAGAAGAACTTATTATATGTTGTGCAAAAGAGAGTAAGTCATTCAGGATTGAAACATGATTCTGAGTAAATTATGACAATATTAATTCATTAATTATTTTATTTATTAATTTGTGAACTACCCTTTAATGATTTTGATTATTATTATTATTATTATTATATAAATTAAATCATACTCTAAAGAAGAAACTAAAACTGCCAGCAGGTTGCAGTAAATGTGTCGTTTGTGTAAATATATTTAGACCATTTAATTTTCAGAAGAACGACATGAACATTGAACATGATCTTGACATGAACATCTCTTCAGCCTTTCTTAACACGCCATTTATGTCTAAAGATATATATGAAATAATAATTCGAGTTCAACTTGGCATTTATGTATGAATGAAACTTTACTTGAACAGATGAGTTATCTTAATCATTGACCATTCAGTGTTTTAAAATGGTCTGAGATAAAAATTTGATGTTTATGTGTTTACCCGCAGGGCATCCAAGATGTAGGTAGTCTCAGCCTCAGACGTCACGCCCACAGACTGTTGGACATCTGATGCATATGGCACACTTTTTTGGAAACACTTCAGGACTTTCAAAGTCGTCATCAGATTGGTTAAATTATACAGGAATCTGGGAGATGTGTGTGTCGCATTCTTTAGCGTTCCTTAACACAACACTCCCTCACGAAAGAAGAAATCTGTTGTGTTTACTGTTTTGTTGCTGTGATCAAAGCTGAATTTTCAGCATCATTACCTCAGTCTTCGGTGATCCTTCAGAAATCATGCTGATCCTGTCTTTGGGTTTGTAGAGTTTCATCTGTCTCTCACTCTGGATCTACAGATGTCTTCTCATCTCTCATTTAATGATGTAAAGAGATCAGTCTCTGAACTCAAAGATAAACTGCATCAGTTCTGCAAAGAGGAGGCAGAAGAAGATGTGTTCTGAAGGTTTCTGGCTATAATTTATTGTTAGAAATATGTTCAGTGCCATTCAATAAATATAAAAACAGCTGTTGATATAACATTCTGTTGACATGGGAATTAAACTGCATTTTTATATCCACAGTGAAAACTATACAGGACATTATGACTCCTGAATATCAGACCAGAGAAGAGTTTCTACAATGTGAGTTACTATCAAAACACAAATTCACATTCGATTGCTGAGAATTCAGTTGTTTTGACAGCAGCCATTTTATACAGCAGCAAAAATTCTATATTAAACTTTTAAAACATTCAACACATGCTTAATAGAGCTGATGAGTGCAAATTCATGTCATGGTAACTGTAACACAGTTCAGTAACACATTACTCTTCATAGGCAGTATGTTACCAGTTAAATGCGTGTTTTTGCACATTTAGCAAAGATTCAAAATGATTCTGCATGCATCTTCTTCAGATTTCCATCTGTTGACTGTGGATCCAAACTCAGTGAATAATTGGCTCCGTCTGTCTGAGGGAAACACAGTGTTGACTTTTGCTGACAAATACCAGCCAAATCCTGATCATCCAGACAGATTTGATTGTTGGACCGAGGCGTTGTGTAGAGAGAGTGTGACTGGACACTGTTACTGGGAGGTGGAGTGGAGCGGTGATGGGGCATTAGGTGTAGATATAGCAGTCACGTATAAGAGCATCAGCAGGAAGGAAGAGGGTTCTGAGAGTGCAGCTGGACGTAACAATCAATCCTGGAGTTTGTTCTGCTCTCCAGACTACTGCTCATTCTGGCACAATAACATTGAGACTAAACTTCCTGTAACCTGTGTCTCCAGTAGAATAGGAGTGTATGTGGATCACAGCGCAGGGATTCTGTCCTTCTACAGCGTCTCTGACACAATGAGTCTCATCCACAGAGTCCAGACCACCTTCACTCAGCCGCTGTATGTCATGTTTGGAGTAGAAAATGATACAACAGTCAAACTATGCCATCTGATCAATTAAATCACTGTTTATTTTGTCATATATGATGATAAATCAGTAGGCCTACCAGTAAGATGTCATGAAGCTTAATAATAAATAAATAACAATAATAATAATAAAAAAAAATCAAGATTGCATCTTAAATGAATAACTGTTTTAATCTATCAAGTGTAAAACTTTTCATCAGATGAGTATAATGATGGCAGTAGTAAGCACTGATAATAAATGTTGCAAATTTTTTTAATTTACCTGTCCGATTTACCTGATGCACTCTTAAATTGATTGTTCAGTAATAAATTAATAAAATAAAATAAAAATATTGATTTTAAAAAATAAAAAAACTATTTTTAAATAAAAATATTTTTTATTTAAAAAATAAAGATTTTAAATGTTGTTCTGGTGTGACTGTATAATTTAGATTTATTGTAATATTGTATATGCTCTGACACATATTAGGTGATAACAGATTATTTTAGATTCTCCAACAGCAGCCATTAAATGTGTTTAGTTTTTAACCTTACACCTTTAGTACTGCTGCCTGTACACACTTTTATTGCATGCAGAATATGAATAAATGATTCATATTACATGTAATGTGGTATTATTTACACGCATACATTAACATATGAGGCTCCTTATCTTCATATAGCTATTTCTAAATTTGGTTGAGTTCATCTTGTGCTCTCGCTCTTTGTGACGATTGCCCAAATTCTCCCTGACATGCACAGATCAAGTACAGAATTCTGCTCAAAATTGCATTGCCCATAACTGAAGATAAAATCATGATGTGCATTATGGAGTAAAACAAACAAACACATAAAACATCAGAAGCATCTAAAGGAAAGCATGTGCTTTTAGTTCTTCCTACATGAACATGAACTTTGCTCCCCGCAGAGTCACTTGATCTATAAAAAAAAAGTTAGCACACAAAGAGTCGGACTTTATACCTCTTCTATTCACAGATCAGTAACCTAATGCTTGAAGATTAATCGGTGTATTATTTGTCTTTCGTTCAGCTGAAGAGTCAATCAAAAACGGCGCTGAAAACTAAATTGCAGAACGTGGTGTTTGTGGTGATTTTTTTGTCCAGAGACAGGTATGTTCAGACTCTGAATTTGAAATCAACCATTGAGTTCACAGCTGACTGCGTTTGGCTGTTTGTTAAAGGGCTTATTGTAATTTTTAGAGATGTTTAATTCGATTTTGAGATGGTTTCGTGAATGAATTGCAATTGAATTAAGATATTGCAACACCTACCATATAACTTATAACATATAAACTACAGTAACCTTAGTCACACCCAACAGAAAAACCTGTGTCGCAAGAATCAGGAGGAAATAAACTGTCGAGCTGCAGTGTGTATACTCTCTCTGTCTGTGTGTCCATTTACAGTGAAATGGCAGAAACTAATATTTTAGTGGATCAGGACCAGTTCATTTGTCCAGTGTGTCTGGATCTCCTGAAGGATCCAGTGACGATTCCCTGTGGACACAGTTACTGTATGAGATGTATCACAGACTGCTGGGACCAGGATGTTCAGAAGGGACTCTACAGGTGTCCTTTATGCAAACAGTCCTTCACACCAAGACCTGTTTTAGGTAAGAACATGATGGTTGTTGAAGTGGTGGAGAGAATCCAGGCAGCTCTTCCTGCTTGCCCTCCTGCTTCTGTTTGCGTCGGACCTGGAGATGTTCAGTGTGACTCCTGTACTGGAGTTAAACAGAAAGCAATCAAATCCTGTCTGGAGTGTCGAAGGTCTTTCTGTCAAAGACACCTTGAATATCATGAGAGTCTCTTCAGAAGTAATAGACACAATCTGATGGACGCCACTGATCGACTGCAGGAGATGATCTGCCATCAACATGGTAAAATGCTGGAGATTTACTGCCGTACCGACCAGAGATGTATCTGTATGCTGTGTTTGGTGGATGAACACAAATATCATGACACTGTATCAACTGCAGCAATGAGGACAGAGAAACAGGTAAGTTCACAAGGCTAGAAATCCATATGATCATATGTACGTACTTGATTAAAAACATATTATTCACTAATGCAGCTCCTGAGTTATCATCAGAAACAAAAATTAGATCATTTTAGATCTATCGGCTGGTTGTCTGTGTACTTGTATGAGTAGTGGGAGATATTGGGGATCATATCAATTTGTAATCTTTGAGATTTATTGTCTTTACAGTAAAAAAGAAGTAATAACTAACACATTAGTGCTGTTGGGACATTAACAATAAATATGGAAGAGTCTGGTGCTTTACTGCATCCCAAGGAAAACCTGAACCTCAATTTTTTGTGTTTCATGCAGAAACATTTGGGGGAGACGCAGATAAAGATTAACCAGAAAATCCAGAAGAAGGAAGAAGACATACGGGAGCTGAGGGAAGCTGTGACATCTCATAAGGTGAGATTTGAAAAAAGCGAGTGGAATAAATGCAAATGAAAGAAGACTTATTCACAAACCATAATTTATTCATTGTGATGTTTCAAACATTAAAAAAGCATGTAAATGTTATTGTTTGACCAAAAGTAGCCAGGTCCCTGCTGCCAGCTGGTGGTCCTGTGACTATAACTAAATAATGGCATGTAGATGTCTTCAGACTAGGACTTTTATCAACAGTTTGGGCCATGCCTAACTTTTTGTTCAGTTATTCACATGCTAAATTATTTATACTTTGTGTAAATAATGACATTTTTACTTTTGTATTGCTTTTCATAGTGTAAATTGCTTCATTAAATGAAATGGCTAGGATGTCTGGGATGCAAAGGTACATTTTCTCACCTTTGACCACAAGATAACACTAGTGTGCAACGTCTTTGAGTAATGAACCACTGTATGATACAGCTGAGGAGAAAGCCTTGATGCTTCACAAAGCTTCATTTCACCACCAAAAAAAAAAAAAATTGATATGAACATAACAGGCTTGACCAAAGTTACATAAATCCAATACCCAACAAAGAAAAATGGCAAACAAAAGAGTTTAAATGCATAGGAAACATGACCAAAACAACAAATGAGCAAACAGAACTGAAAACCACATGACAAGACTGAACCAATGAAAACATAAGCTGAAGCACCATAATGCTGCGTTCACGCTATGACCTAATTACTGCGGACTTGAAGTGACAACACATGAATTTCTATTTGGAGTTGTTTGTGGGATTTATCCATGATAACTGCAATAACACTGAACTTAATGAAAATACAATAGTGCATCAAATAACATAATACTGTAGGTTATTATTTAAAGGTGCAGTGTCTTATATTTAGGAGGATCAATTGACAGAAATGCAATATGTAACTATGTTTTCAAAGGTGTACAAAGACCTTACACAACTGTTATGTTTTTATTAACTTAGAATGAGCTATTTATATATACATACACCACAGTTCCTCTTATGTGGAACTCGCCATCATTGTACAGTATCCCTTTAAGGACAAACAGAGTGCGTTTCGTTAATATGTTGTCCATATGAATAAAACATTAACACACAATGATGAACAAGTAACAATATTTGCAGTAACATATTGATTTATTGAATAATTAAGTAAATATAATTCATTAATTTACCTTTGTATAGAAACCCCATTGCTGGCTATCTCCGCTGTCTCAGACTATGATATAATCCTGTTACGGCCACCATAGCTTCTCTAAAGGGAGGGGTGAGCGAGCCGTTGGTTGTAATTCACAATCTTAACTGCTAGATGCCGCTAAAATGCCGGGAGGACTTTTAATGAAATTAGTGTATACAGTTATATCAGCATTTACCATAAATTCTGTGATGATTATAGGACAGAAAGAAACAATCATGATCTGATTGTAATGTGTGTCTTATAACAGCGCTCTGCACAGACAGCAATGAAGGACAGTGAGAAGATCTTCACTGAACTCATCCGATCCATTGAGAAACGTCGCTCTGAGGTGATGCAGCTCATAAGAGATCAGGAACGAGCTGCAGTGAGTAAAGCTGAAATGAAACTGCAGCGACTGGAGAAGGATATCAATGAGCTGAAGAGGAGAGACGCTGAGCTGAAGCAGCTTTCAAAAACACAGGATCATGTTCATTTCCTCCAGGTGACAGATCTTCTCAAACATAGAGGGCTAAAGACTTCAACAGGCTTTTGTGATTAGATTGTGTTTGTGCTTGTGTCTGTAGAGTTTGTCGTCTGCCTCTGTCTCTCTCTCTGGATCCACTGACGGCTATGCTATCAGTCCTCATCTGACATTCAATGATGTGGTGAAATCTGTCTCTCAGCTCAGAGACAGACTGCAGGATTACTGCAGAGAGGAGATAGAAGAGATAACTGAAACAGGTAGATTTCTAGGGATTCGTTTCTTTTTCATTAAATATGAATTAAGTCTTGACATGAGAATTAAACTGCCGATGTGTTTTGGTGTCTGTAGTGAAAACCATTGAGGTCATAGTTCCTGAATATGACACCAGAGAGGAGTTTCTACAATGTGAGTTATTCTAAAAACACACACAAACACTGACAATCACTGAGGCCCGGTTTCACAGACAGGGCTTAGACTAAGCCAGGATTAGGCCATAGTTCATTTAAAACATTTAAGCAATTTTTATAAACATTCTTGGAAAAAAAAAAAACATTACTGGAGTGCATCTTCCCATCTGAAAAAAAACCCAGCATGTGCTGGGTAGGTAGGTTTTAAAGCTGGGATGCTGATTTACTCTGGTGCTTTGCTGGATTAAGCTGGTCCTTTAGCTGGTTTATGCTGGTCCTTTGCCAGCACATGACCAGCATAAACCAGCTAAAGGACCAGGTTAAACCAGCAATGAACCAGCATAAACCAGCTAAAGGACCAGCAGCAAAGGACCAGCTTAAACCAGCAAAGGACCAGCAAATGACCAGCATAAACCAGCTAAAAGACTAGCATAAACCAGCAAAGGACCAGCATAAATCAGCAAAGGACCATCTTAAACCAGCAAAGGACCATCTTAAACTAGCAAAGGGCCAGCATAAATCAGCAAAGGACCATCTTAAACCAGCAAAGGACCATCTTAAACCAGCAAAGAACCAGGTTAAACTAGCAAAGGGCCAGCATAAACCAGCAAAGGACCAGTTTAAACCAGCAAAGGGCCATCTTAAACCATCAAAGAGCCAGCTTAAACTAGCAAAGGGCCAGCATAAACCAGCAAAGGACCAGCAAATGACCAGCATAAACCAGCTAAAAGACTAGCATAAACCAGCAAAGGACCAGCTTAAACCAGCAAAGGACCAGCATAAATCAGCAAAGGACCATCTTAAACCAGCAAAGAACCAGGTTAAACTAGCAAAGGGCCAGCATAAATCAGCAAAGGACCATCTTAAACCAGCAAAGGACCATCTTAAACCAGCAAAGAGCCAGCTTAAACTAGAAAAGGGCCAGCATAAACCAGCAAAGGACCAGTTTAAACCAGCAAAGGGCCATCTTAAACCCGCATCCCAGCTTGAAAACCTATTTAACCAGCTGTGCTGGTTTTTTCAGCAGGACTGAGACAAAACAAATGCACTAATATATTTTAAGATCAGTAAGTGCAAGTTTCTTTCAGTTGAAACAGACTCACATTTTAATCTAGGACTAGGTTTAAGCCTCATCTGTGAAACCGGGGTGGGAGATATACATAATCAGAAGATTTGGTGAAGTAACAGCATGTCCATTTCATTCACCAAGAGAATATAGAGTGTGTATGTCAGTTTATGTGCACACAATCAGCTTTGAATCCAAGCTCTAAGTCAGTAAAACCTAAAACTGAAGTATGTCATGCTTGTCTTGTTAGCAGTCATTTACATAGTCAGAAATGCCTTGGAGAGAACACAAATTTTAGGTTACCAATTTAGGGGGGAAAAAAGGCGATTTCAGATCAGTTGTCGAGGACTAAAGCATGTATCTGTGCTGGTTTTATGAAAGGTTAATTTTTAATGCTTTGTGGAATACCTGCTAAATGAGTGACGCATGAAAACCTTTTCCTAAATCTTTATTCATCTTACTCAACTAATTTATTATGCTAATGATTATTTACATGCAGATCATGTGTTTGTTTTCATCAGATTTCCGTCCATTCACAGTGGACTCAAACACAATCTATTCAAGTCTCTATCTGACTGAGGACAACACAATGATCACTCATACCAGCAGTAAATACACATATCCCAATCATCCAGACAGATTTGACTACTGGATAGAGGCTTTGTGTAAAGAGAGCGTGACTGGACGCTGTTACTGGGAGGTGGAGTACGGCGGTAATGAGGGTGTCCATATAGCAGTGGCATATAAGAGCATTAAGAGGAAGGGAAATAGTAGTGATAGTCGATTCGGATATAATCAACAGTCCTGGAGATTGTACTGCTGTAACTCCAGTTGCTCATTTAGGCACAATACTACACGGACTGTTCTCCCTGCAGTGTCCAGTCGTAGAATAGGAGTGTATGTGGATCACAGCGCAGGGATTTTGTCCTTCTACAGTATCTCTGACAGAGTAAGTCTCATTCACAAAGTCCAGACCACCTTCACTCAGCCGCTGTATCCTGGGATTGGATTGCAAAATAACACAACAGTGAAGCTGTGTCGTCTAAATATGTAAATAAAATTGTGTCTAACTACCATGCAACAGTAAAATAAGATATGTTGCTTATTTTTTGATTACTTAACTGCTTATATCTCAGGTGTGATAATATTTTTAGCAAATTAATCAAAAGATGTTCGTAATAATGAGCTGATAAATGATGATCGAAACTGTGATGTGGCTTTTGTTGGCATTTGTTGAAACGTTTGATTACTTTTTGGTGAATGACTGTCACAAGCAGTGTTGGGCACGTTACTTTTAAAAAGTAATTAGTTATAGTTACTAGTTACTTATCACAAATAGTAACTGAGTTAGTAACTGAGTTACAGCCTTATAA
>JAUMHE010000044.1:401438-413584 GCA_032359235.1 Enteromius mattozi | reverse complement strand
TATAAAGGTCTTACAAGTGTTATGTTCCTTATTATTTTCTCGCATTATAGAGACAAAAGGTAATAAAGGTAATAAAACTAATGAATTATCAGTATGACATCAAGACATTTACATTATGAAACACTTGAGTTCAGAACAGAATATACGCATTTGTATATTGGCTATAACATAAACTAAAACATTTCTGTTACTTGCAATAAATTTTAACTGAACAAAAATGTAAAAAAAAAAACAAAAAAAAAACTTTCTTAGCCATATTGTTTAATTTGTACTAAAACTGAAAAACAAACAATTTTTAACAAATACTAAAAATGACAAAAACAGAATTAAAAACTTACATCAGACCAAAATTTCAAAGATAAGTCCCAGCTATAAAAAAAAAAAAGTTTCTGTTTACTGCAGAATGCGGTCGCGTGACGTCAGTGCCGTAAAGCGCCAGCCGCTGTCGTGAATCGGCGCATGTGTGGCAGTTGTCATGCCGTGCGCTCAAATCATGAAATATTTTGTGTTATTAATAGTGTAAATGTATTAACCGGAGCTGCTGGACGTTACCCGCACTAAAACACAAGCTCCTGAAGCTTCCGGAGGACTGATTCAGAGGGACAGATTCATAAACCAGGATCGTGAAGTAACTAATAGACCGATATAAAAGGCACGCGTTGGTTCTGGTCTGGTCGAGGATGTTTGTTCTGGTGGAGATGGTGGACACGGTCCGGATCCCGCCGTGGAGTTTCCACCGACAGCTGAACGACGCGATCGCCGAAGAGCTCAACAAGAAACTCGCCAACAAGGTGAGAATACATACAAGACTCTCCTGCTCGCCAGGACTGCGTTTATCGGACTAAAATAGTAATATCGTGGGTTATTATGATGACTTGTGTCGTCTGAACGTCTGCAGGTGGTGTATAATGTGGGTTTGTGTATCTGTCTGTATGACATCACTAAACTGGAGGACTCCTACATCTTCCCCGGAGACGGAGCTTCTCACACTAAAGGTGGGTGCTGCTCACTGCCTTCACACAGACTCTCTCTGAGTCCAGCACAGCCTCATTCTCTCTCTCCTCCTGCAGTGCACTTCCGGTATGTGGTCTTCCACCCGTTCCTCGACGAGATTCTGGTGGGAAAGATTAAAGGCTGCAGTGCTGAAGGTGTTCATGGTAAGAGAGGGGAAAAACAAAACATGACTCTTTCTCTTTTAGAGTTCTTCACTGCTGGCATTATTATCATTAACCAAAAGTAAAAAATTAAACACATTTTCTTTACTTGAAATTTTGTATTTTCATTAATAATTTCATTAATAATAATAAAATAATTAAAAATTAACTTATTAAATATTTAATAATAATAATATGTGTGTGTGTATGCATGTATGTATGTGTATATATATATATATATATTTATATTTATATTTATATTTGTTACTTGGAATAAAATAATAATAAGTAATAGAACTAAAATAAAAATTACAAAAGGCAATATTTAGTTCAAGATGAAGTACTAAACATAAAAAAGTTTCTTTTTTTTTGTTTTTTTTAGTAACTGAAATAAATATATTTTTAAAAATAAACTAAAACTTCAAAAATAAATTACATTAAACTAAAAAATTTTTGTTACTTGCAATAAATTTTAACTGAACAAAAATGTAAAAAATAAAAATTAATTTAGCTAGTTAACCTTATTTTAGCCATTTTGTTTAACTTGTACTAAAACTGAAAAAAATAAATATATATATATAATATGTTTGTGTATATTTAAAACCCTTGTGCCTTCCTCATTTGGGAGTCACTCATGGTCTTAGCAGTCAAAAGTGACCGGACACCTGAAATGTAACTTTTTTTGCCCCCTGGTAAAATCAATGTAACGTTTTTTTGCTTGATAATATTTTTTCTTTTGTATTTTGAGATAATTTTATGTTGTTGTTGTTTTTTTACATTGTTTTTATATTAATGCAGTATTTCACATTATAATAGAGGCTAGGCCTTTCAAATACATTTTTGAAGACAGATTAGCGCCCCCTGGTCGAAGCAAAGAAAGAAAATAGTGTAATTGCATGATGTAACCAATAGATGGCTTTATAGGACTCTATAGAGGCTGATGACTTTTCACAAAAAACAAAAGTGTGTGTGTGCGTATATATTTACTTTACAATCTTGATGATTCAGTGTGTCACCCCTTCACTGCTGTGAGGTTTTTCTGCATTATGGTTGAATTATTGAATGGATTTCACATTCTCAAAACGTTGCTCTGTGTTACAGACATAGGTGTAAGTGTGTGTGCATTTGTGTTTGATTGGATATGTCTATATCACACTCTTGATGTTTGATAGTGTCATCCTTTCACTACTGTGTAGTTGTTTTCAGTTTTATGATTGATTTGTAGATTGTGTATACAATTATTCTCTGAATTGGTGTGTTTTTGTCCATTTCCCATTTATTTTCTATGGTCGGTCATTTTTGACCGAGGACCATAAGTGTGACTATTTTTTTACACCCACTTAGCCCGTTCGAATCATGCCCTCAATTTTTTTTCTGTTCACATTCCAAGTGCCATAAAAGTCGACAAATTACATATCATTCTAACGAAGCTGTGATTTTTAAAAATTAAAAATATTAAATTTTCCAGTCAGAAATGACCGAAGAAGGCACAATAGTTAAAAATATTCAAAACGAATACAAAAAAATGACAAAAACAGAATAACGAAAACTTAATTAAAATTAAAACATACAAAAATACAACCAAATTCAGAATATAAAAAAGTCGTACATCATTGATACTGAAATAACACAATGAGCATGTTTACATGCACATCATTATGGTTCATATTCATTGTCAAGCCTTCAAGTAGATTAAGAGCATTAGAACTCTCTTGATGGCGTAATTAGAATCTGGAAGTTAATTGGAAATGTAAATGTCTGCATGTAAAAAGTGGCTGTGAGGTGAATGAGTTCACGTGTTTCGTTCCACAGTGAGCCTAGGATTCTTCGATGACATCATAATCCCGCCAGAGTCGCTACAGCAACCGGCTAAATTGTATCCTGAATCATGGCTTCTACCAACACTACAATAACATGTTAATTAGCTACCAGTGTATTTGTAGCGTCATGTACCCAGCATGCTCTGTTCCTTGACGGCTGACGTAGCGACGAGGCAGAGCAGGTGTGGGTGTGGGAGTACGAGACGGACGAGGGCGCTCACGACCTCTACATGGATCAGGGCGAGGAGATCCGCCTCCGGGTGGTGGACGAGGTCTTCATCGACACGTCGCCCACGGGCCCCAGCGCAGAGAAGGAAGGGCCGAGCACCGCCACAGCGCCACCTGCAGGAGCGGAGGACAGCACGCAGCAGAAAGAGGCGCCCTACACACTCATAGTGAGAATATTACACCTTAAATTAAGCTACAGTTAATATATAACCTGTTCTATTCACCATTTGTCTTTCCAGTATCACACACTGATGATTTGCTCACAGTCTGTTGATTTCTTCTGCAGGGATCTGTAAGTGAACCAGGTCTGGGTCTTCTGTCTTGGTGGAACAGTTAACAGTCTCATCTGTGCTACAAAGCATGAAAAATCAGCTGCAACTTCTCCTAAAACTCGTTTACACAAAGAACTGAAACTCTGTGGACCAATCACTGAGCAGCTGGTGCCGGCCAATAGCAGAAGCTTTATAAAAGAGCCATTTATAATGATTTAAATGGGATTATTGTGTTGTATTGCTGTGTCCTAAGGAGTTTACTTTATAGAGAAATTCTATAAAAATAAAAAAGTTTAGCAATTAATTTCTTCTGACACGGAACTGAATATTTTTGTGTGATCATGTATATACGGTTTTTGACATTGAAAATAGAATAAATAAAAAATGTTATCATTTACTTAGTGTATTTTGTATTATATTTAGTTTGCTTTGCATTTAAATTACATACAGTATAAGATGCTGAACCTTTTTTTTTTGACTAAGTTTGTAAATAAAAATAATAATAGTAAACACATAAGGAAATTTGCTTTGCACCTAAATACTCAAATAATATAGTACTTATGTGTCAAGATTCGTCATGTTTCATAACTGTTATAACCATTGTAGTTTAAAGTTCATAATTAAGTGTATTACTTGGGACATCATAAATATTAAATATTTATTATCTTTTTGTTTATGTATATACATTTACTTTTGATGCCACTGATGCTTGGTGTATTGTCAGCTGACTGCTGTTTATATAATCTCATATGACACGAGAGCGGCTTCAGTGCGTCATCTTCGGGATTCGGTGATGCATGCACAAGCGTCAGTTCTCCCGGTAAAAGCGTGCTAACGGGGATCTCCTCCATCCCACGAGCTCCTCTCTGCGGATCTAAACCGTGTGTCTCATCTTACATAACGGTGCACAGGACGGGACGGAAGCATCTGTCAACTCCACACAGCGCCTGTAAGTTTCTGCTTTTGGTCCATTTATATCGGCGTTTTTCGTACTTTTGCCTGTTTTTATACTAATAATTGTACTAAAAACAGTTAAAATGATTAATTAGTGCCTGTATTTATTAGGGATGATCCCATCCCGTCGCCCACCTTTTGTTGGTGTCCGCTCGTGTTTTAAAACTTAGCGCGCCCTTCCTAGACTTTTATTATTATAGGTATAGGTTTAGTTATTATAGGGGTTAATTGTGCGCATATATTTAAGTGCATAGATAACGCCGCCAGAAATGCTGTCTAGTAAGTCAGCTGAGGAGATTTTAAGGCACTGCCCTCCGTCAAGAACATTCTGGAAGCGGATGATGCTGAGCGGAAGATGAAAGGGTACCATCAAGCGTTCCTCAACATAAACATTCCTTTTAGAATTTAGCGCCAGCTCTAGTAAATTTGCCGCGGTTTTTTGAGTCAAAACCATCGTGTCAAATTGTAAACACTTTTTCTGTCTCTTGTTCATTTACGTGATTGCGTCATTGCGAATTTCTGGTCAAAAGTAGGCTAGTGAATGCAGATCATGTCGTAGGCTTGTCTACTATATTTATGAGGAATTTAATTCCATAAGCGGTCATGTTAAAGTTATTGCATAATGGCAGAACCATCAGCAGCTGTAACGTCACGAGGCCAGATTTCGCGTCACACATCCATCTGCGCTCGACCCTATAGAGACTACTAATTAGAAATTATAAATCTGATACCTGATGTAACCTACTGTTAGGTCTTGTTCACAATGAACACTATTTTCTTTGTAACTTTATAAAATAAAAATAGAGATTAAAAAAAATCGAAATAAATAAATGAAATAAAATACGTTTAATTTCGTTTAGTTTGTTTGTGGCCGGAAATATAAGGTCAAATATATAAATATAATAATTGCATTGTGGTAGGATATGCAATATTTAAATAGGCTATACTGGGAAAATAAAATAAAAAAATAGAAACCATTACAGATATTCTATGGTTTTCACTACATTCACATCCTAACACAAGCCATCAATTTTAGACAAACCATTAAAATATTTTCTGTAACGTTAGTGAGTTTTTTAATAAGCCACCCACAGTTGACCAATTAGAAGTTTTGATTAAAAATATTACAAATTCTGTGGTGGTTTCTATTGTTTTCCCAACAGGGTACTGCACACGAGCTGCACAGCACAGTTTGTGCGATATGCTTTTAATAAAATATACATCTGACGGTCAGTACAAGAGATGCGCAGTTCAGTCTGATCTCAGAACGGCTCCTTGTGTTCTTTAAGGCCTCTCTGAAGACAATGCAGGCTTTTGTGCATGAGGAACCGGGCACGCAGCACTCGCGCCCCGGGCGCAGACCGTCTTGAATGTAAACACACACACACACAGAGGCTTTGTGAAGCACAGACTAAATGTCAGCGCAGAAGCTGTTGTACTGCACGTCGCTTCTCACAGAACAATCTGTGCCACTGCAAATAAAAAACAGAGCAAAGTGCGTGCACGGCGCATTTGTCAATAAACACACGGTACAACGTGCGTCAGAGGGGGAAAGCTGCAGCTGGCAGAAATAACGCGTTGGATGTGATGTGAGTTTAGTGTTTCTCCCACAGGTCATCTTCTGCAAGCATCCGGAGTTCAGAGAGCAAACCGCCGTGTCTGTGACCATGGCGGAACCGGAGCTGTCGCCCGCGGCGGACCCGTCTCTGCGGTCTCCGCGCTCGGCGCCGCTGTCGCTGTCCTTCCCGTTCCTGCGAGAAGGCAGCCGCGTTTGGGAACGAGCCGCGCTGCAGCCCGGGGAGTTACCGAGCCCTCTGCCCACCAAACGCACGCGCACGTACTCGGCGTAAGTAAGTCCTGGGAACCTTCTAGGAACCTAAATACAACGTTGTCTTTAGGTTCTCGGAACGTTCCCCTAACGGTATACGTTCTATTACCGTCAAGAAAACTTTCCTGGCTAATTAGCAGGGAACGTTATGGGAACCAAAAACTAACGTTCTGGGAAAATGCTGAGAAATAGCTGGGATAAAGGGGATTCCCTCATGCAGATTTCGCAATGGGTTCACTACTGACAACTGACAACAGATTTTTCTTTTGATTTCTTTTTTCTATTAAAGATCTCTAATGTGACTACGTTTACAGTTACAGTCATGCATTTGATGCTTTCGGTGTTCCTGGGGATCAAATCCACAGCTAACGAATATGTTTGAGAACCTTTTGCTGTAACTTCTGTAAAAGTTATAAAAAATGTTATTTAAATCTGCATTTTCTTAGAGCATTCAAAGCATGAAGTTTTTAAAGGTTTAAGCAATGTTTATTATTATTATTAACATTCATGTTGAATTTTAGCATTTTGCAAACATGATGTAACGCTTAAATCTGAAAAAGTATGTTTTTGTGCTATTGTTTTTGATGATGTTATTAAAGCCCAGTGCTCTATTTAGAAAAAAATAAAAAAAACATTCCTGGCCAGCTGGATTTACAGGAACTAGCTATTCTGAAAGCAACGCACTCTGTCACATGAGCATTCGGCACAAGTGAATCTGTGTAAATCTCGTCTCTGTGTGTCTGCAGGACTGTTCGCGCAAACGCAGGTCCCGTCTTTAAGGGTGTGTGTAAAGACTTCTCGCGATCGCAGGGTCATGGTTACATCAGACCAGCTCACGGTGGAGAGGACATCTTCGTACACATCTCTGAGTGAGTCAGAGTTCAGACTGAAGCCATCAGATCTTCTGCTTTTACTGTCACCAGTTTCACTTCACACCTCAAAACTACACTGTAAAAAAAAATCCGTAAAATTTACGATAAAAACTGTCAGCTGTGGTTGCCGGAATGTGACCGTAAAAAATACGGTAACAACGATTTAGGTTTTAAGTTAAATTTACAGCTAAATACCGTAATTTCATTAACTGATACAATGTTAATATACCAAGCTATTAAAGTACTGAAATCTGTTTTGTATCTTTGAAATACACTGATAAGCACCAAAAGCAGGTGATGATGAGAAAGTCACATGATGAACCAAAGCCTATCACAAGCAGCTTTTAAATATGAACTTATATATAAGGCGCTCAGTGTCATTCACACAAACACTAAACACCATCATGGTGAGACTCATTAAACTTAAATATGCTATAAGCATTAATTTAACAACATTACATGTAACATACAACCCTAATAAATATAACTGATAAGAAAAAACTGTCAGTTTTACAGGAATTTACCGTTAACCTTTTAACAGTTTTTTACTGTTAAAATCACAGCCATTTTTTACAGGACTTTCTACATTCCTAACCTGATTTTTATTTGAAATAGCTCTACTGTTTACTGCAGAAGAAATGCTCATGTTTGTTTTCTTTTGAGGAATTGCTGTAAAATGTCGGGAGCAGCAGCTTTGTGTCTCAAATCTCTCTTGCTGTCATGTGTTCGTGTAAACCTCTCATCCGTCTCTCTCTGGCAGTATTGAAGGAGAGTATGTTCCTGTGGAGGGAGACGAGGTCACGTACAAGGTCTGTCTGATCCCGCCCAAGAACGTGAAGGTCCAGGCCGTGGAGGTGATCATCACGCACCTCAAAGCAGGAACCAAACACGAGACCTGGTCGGGCCAGATCATCAGCTCCTAGGATCTGGTGGGAGGGAGGAGGGTGAGAGAGCAAAGCATCATGGGAAGGCTTTCGAAAGTAGAAAGGTGCAGAGAATGTAGAGTTCAGCAGAACGAGCTGCGTTACGGGAACATTAGACCTGAAACAGACTCGACGCACTGTTTGTTTCACACAAGGTTAGAAACGTCTCCGACGTCTCCCGTCGCATTCGCGTCAGCATCACAGAAGTGTGCATAGAGCTTGTTTCTGGTTTAATGAGTCATCTGTAGGTGTGAGAAACTGTGAAGTGATGGTTGAAAATCCTCAAACGCATCGATTCGGAGGCACACGCTACACTTGTGGCTGTTTTTGGCTCTTATATTTATTTCTTTTTATTTATGCATTCATTTGAATGTTAAATTGATGGTGATAGGGTGGATCTCACAAAAACCTGTCCAGAACATATCATATTCATAGTTATATTCACCCCACAATCAAAAGGGGAAAAATAAGCAATTATGTCCTGCATAAAGCTTTTCAGGACAATTAAACACACTTACCCCCAAATTAATTTGTAGAACATTTAAATATCATAATCGTATTAGTTGTACTGACTTTATGCATTTAGAGTTAATTTATTGATGCATTTGACAGATTTGAAAGTCCCACTTTATACTGAGTGGCCTTAACTACTACATCACAAATAAGTACAATGCATTTATTGTGTTCATATTATATTGTAAAACACTTTTGCTGCTCTTGAGGTGGGATACTGCTAAGGTTAGGGACGGGTTTAGTGGTATGGGTAGGTTTAAGACTGGTTAAGGTGTAAGGGATGGGTCAACAGTGTAACTATAAATGTAATTACAGAAATTAACTGCAGATCTAATTAAATGCAGGTATTTTTAAAATATAAGTACAAAGTAAAAACATGTATGTACACAATAAGCGCATTGTACCAAATGATTAATTTAAATGTAAGTAAGTAGTAGTTACGGCCATAAATAAAGTGGGACTGATTTTAATTAAAAAATCTTGAGAATGATTACTGAAAATAAAAATAATAACAATACAGCAGTCAATGTTTTATTTAAAGCATTGAGAATTATCATAATCATCATAATCGTCCTAAGCTTCATTTTCATTATGCAAAATAGTTATATGAATCAGATATGATATCGGCAGGTTTTGTCCATTAAGCGCTGTTAAATGCTGGAACTGAAGCATCACGGACTAATATTGCACTTGAAAACCCAAATTTAAACTGCCAAACTGACTTCCTCTCCCAGGACTCTTCCTCGGGAGCTTTTCAGGGTAAATAGCAGCATTTTGTAGACAGCTGAAGAATAACAGTCAGCTAGCAAAACCATTTAAACAGCAGCAGAGACTTTAAAGCTCTTGTGTTGTTTTTACTGTGTATGTGTCTGGGAGCTTGATTTTGTGATCAGAGAACCAGTCACGTGAAGAACTGTTGTGTTGTTTGTTTGGTCACATGATCTGTAGCATGCTTTTCAGATTTCTACGCTTCTCAACCCTTGTTTGGGTTTAAACTGATTTTGTTTCTAAACTGGATTTTTTTTTTTCAGCACTTTTTAAAACTCAGATCACTGTGGTCAGCGTGAACTTTGCAGGACTAATAAAATTAATTAATGATTTAAACGTTTGTAGGCTCTCTTATTGCAAAGCACATCATTAATCATAACAGTAGTCTAATGTTTGCACCTGCACAATACACCTTAAGCATCCATAAACAGATCAGACTCACAATACTTTATGGAAAAAACCACAACAACTTGTATTTAAAATAAACAGATATGTTCATAATTCATCACAAGGCATATTAGATTGCATTCAACATGATTTTTCTTCCTTTCAGACACGAAAATAAAATTACTATTTCAGTTTTTGAAAGAAGTGATAAAACTTTACTTTCTTTTTACATGTAACAAAAAAAAAAAATACAGAGATACTCAATGAATGAGTTTGTTTAATAGAATTAATGTCACATTATTTCTTTAATTCGGCACCATTTACATAATTAGTGTAATTTTTGATATGAATCAATTCAAGTTAAAGTGCATTTATGCCATTAGATATGAAGCAACATTCATAGCATGAGATCAAACAGAATATGGATTCTGAACTAGAAATACTTGACATCCGGTTAAAAAATATAGTCTTACAATGCCCTGGAAATCTATGGGATCAGCACCATGTTTTCAGGGATCAAGAGGAGTGTTTGAGCAATGACTGTCTGGAATGATTAACACGTAAAAATCACATCTAAACATGTTCTTTACCACGCAACAAACAATTCAACTATTACTTAGCATCAAATCTGCTGAGATTTTATAGTTTCAGTCAATCTCATATCATCTCACTTTACAAACACGTAGCTCCAGATCAAATCAACTGCGACAGTAAATAATGTCAAAAAGCATGACAAAACTTGAACTTAACATGGAACAGACCTATTGTGATTGGTCAGAAACGGTTCACGTTCACACCGCGGATCCACTACTTAACTGGGTCCAATTACATCCCTGATAGCACACGTACATCTCAGAGACGTCTATTTGATGTCTGCATTTACTTCTGCAAAACATGTATTTTTTTAGAGCATTTGCTCATATGCAATATGTCTCTTGGACGTTTCCTATTAAATAGACATCTATTAGATGTCTTAAAGCTGTAAAACTGAAATCTGAAAGATGTCTGCCAGACGTCTGTAGACAGCAGATGCTTTCCAGATCAAGAGATCTTTAACAGACATCTTGCAGACGTGCTATCTGGGAACTGTTTTGGACACCGATGGCTCATTCGACACAGAGAGCACATATACGTCTGCAAGACATTTTTCTGCCTATAAAAGGTGCTCAACATTGAAATGTGAAATTATGACCAATCAAATCAAAGGAGGCGGGGTTTACTGTTTAAAGAAGCTGAGTGGGAATTCCAGCACACTACAACTAAGTTTTAACAGTGGTGAGGTAAGATTAGGTATGTTATAGCTAAATATTTAATATCTGAAATGTTGTACGACAGAAATGCTAAATGACTGACATTAATATCCACATACGCAAGCTACTCAAAATGTTGTCAGGTTTAGCAGTTTTGGACTGTAATGTTTGTAATTGCCAATATGGCGAGACAAGAAACGTTAAAGGAGCAGTTTTCGGCATATTAAAAGAGGATGTGGGATTATTTTAAAGTAAAACAGTTAAAAACGCATTATTTTAAAAAATAAAAAAAAAATGTATTCCCCTATATTCCTTTGAAAAACTAAATTTGCAGTTACGTGATGGAGCACACTAGGTAAACAAACAAACATTTCTTACTAATAACTCATAACTAATGTCACTTTGGTTTAAAAAAGTTGAGTTAAAAAGGTTGGCTTCCATGTATTAAGTTCACAACTTTGAGATGTCAAACACTGCATTGTGTCATCCGTCATAAGTCCTGTGTCCTGTGCATCATTCAGAGGATTTGTTGTATTTTAAACACAGATGTCACTCTGGAAATGTCACAGTGTGAACGTGGCCGCAGTGAAACAGCTTTTATTATAAAAAGTCTTTAGACTTAAAATTAATGTTTGAAAAATAATTCAAATTTAAAAAAAAAAAAACTACGAACATACTGATGAGGCTGTGTCAGTGATATTTACATACAGTCCCTTCATTCTGCAGATCAGCAGTGGTTTGGTTCTGTCGCTGTCTTCTGGTTCTCGGGCTCAGTGCAGCAGACTGCATTGTCCTCAATGACCAGCAGGGGGCGCAGTAGCGCTGCACACAGCAGTCTGGTGTACGTGCAGGTGCACAGGCGCTTTCACGCCTCATTGGGTGGAGCGTTAAAGAACATCTCTCTGCAGAGCCGAGCAGTGTCTTCAGGGGAGCAGACGGTGAAGCCGATCGTACGAGGGTCTTCGAAGATCTCGTAGTCATTTCCACCCTAAACCGGGAACAAATATTAAAAATAAACACACATACACACACACATTTATGTACACACACACATATACACTGCTCAAAAAATAAAGGGAACACTAAAATAACACATACTGGATCTGAATGAATGAAATATTCTTATTAAATACTTTGTTCTTTACATAGTTGAATGTGCTGACAACAAAATCACACA
>JAUMHE010000044.1:390963-401338 GCA_032359235.1 Enteromius mattozi | reverse complement strand
AGTGGGCAGTTTGATTTCACAGAAGAGTGATTGACTTGGAGTTACATTGTGTTGTTTAAGTGTTCCCTTTATTTTTTTGAGCAGTGTATATTATATATATATATAGCCATTCAATGATGTACCAATGTAGTTTCATTGCCGAAAAAGTAGATGGTGTCCAGTCCTTCCTGCTCCAGGACTTCCAGACAGAGGCGTTTGTCCCAGCCCTCCGGGAAGATGTCGAAACTGATCAAACCCCCTGAAGACAATGACAAAACCCACGATTAAGAAGAAATTTAAGAAAAGATAGTCTGATTCACTTAACTTTGGTGAAACTTCTACCAGCTCTCTTCCTATAAATCAAAACAAACCCCACCATCCTAACACATGCCGGCCAATCTGATGCCACCGAACCTCAACATGTAAAAGGAAAACAAGTACACGGCGCTTTTAATTGATTAAATAAATACAGACCCAGTTTTATTGTTTGTAAACTATTAAGCCTGTAAAGCCTAATATATGAAATAAAATAATAATAATAAAAATATGGTAGTATAATATAGTGTACAGGGCTCAAACTGAGCAAAATGATACAATACTGCTGATGTTTCAAAGACTAAAGAGCTGGTGGTAGATTTTAGGAAGCAGAGGACTGTCCCTAACCCTATCAACATCATGGGCAGTGAGGTGGACCGTGTGGACAGCTACAAATATTTGAACGCCACAGGACATCATTTATACCAGTGGCCATTAAACTCTATAACTCTTCCTCCTACACTAGGGAGCTGTTGTGACAGCATGGTAACAGAAAACTTGTATTTCAACTCTAAATCATACTTTCATTTGTTTTATGTAGGTCTTAAAAAAAGGTTAAGACATTTCCACAATTATACAAAAAAAAAACTTTTAATGAAGTCAATGCTATCAATCAGGATGACAGAAGTCATATATGTGACAGGTTTTTCAGCAAGGTTTTGATTTAGAGGCTTTGGAAATGTGTGCATCACATATGATACAGAAGGTTTCATAGGGTTAATCTGTCATTTAGTGTGTTCCTCCAAAATGAACCCTTCTAGTGGTTTTAAACAACAGCACAGCAGTTTAAAGAGTTTTTAAACCCTGAGCCTCATTCTAACAGTAATGACCCTTTTTGTGTGCAAGACGGTCTGTGTTCTGTGAGACGTGAACTGCGTGACTATTTGTCCTCAGAGAGATTGAGAAACTCTGCAGGGCCGAAATCAGTCGTTAAAAATTAATTACTGTCCCACACACACCCTCAACTCACACACACAGAGTCATTAGTGTCCCTCCACTGGACTACAGCAGCATTCCAGCACTGACTCAACAGTTGCTTGAGCAACAGCCAATCAGAGAGCTTGATCACCTCACACCCCTGGCCCCTCCCCCGACTGTCCGTCAGACAGAAGAAGAAAAACACAAAGCCGGTGTGTGAGAAACTGAGCTGAACTTTACAGGCAAAACTGCTGAAAATGGACTCCAGACGTCAAAGCTAATGCATGACCGTGTGTGTGTGTGTGTGTGTGTGCACGGCAAACAGAAACAGGTTATTGAGTAAACACTCGTTTTCTCTCACAGGTCATTGGTCTGTCAACACACACTAATGTATCCGTTAGCTCTCGCTTATCACCTTTAACACAGATAGCATGTGTGTGTCTTATGTGCCGTGCAGGTACAAACAGCTCTGTTTCAGCACGCATCATTTGCTTCAGATCATCAGAGAGCTAGCAATGTCATTCCCTGCTCACCTCTAGTGAACCGCAGGCCTTTTCCAGCAAACTCCTTCTGCAGAGCCGCCACAAACTTCTCTCTTATCTTCTCTCTCTGCAGGACAGGAGAGTTTGGATTAAAGTTTTGGATTGGTTTAAATGCATTAGTGCTTTAACTGATATCAATCAGTTCATATGGACCTGTTCACACAGGAACACAGATCTTCTAATGTCCAACTTGCTTTACTTTGGATTTAAATAGACCTTTCATGACAATTTGTTAGATGGTCTGTTTCATTGCTCTTCATATAAACAGACCATTTAATGAAACCTGTTTTGGGTTTTGTGTATACAAATCCTCTACTTTTAGCCAATGGACCCTTTTCACAAGACTGTGATGACACGTTTAATGGTCATAAGTGTCATAAAAAGTTAGCATATTTTGAGTAATAATAATAATAATAATAATAATAATAATAATAATGGAAAATGTAAAACAGGCCTATACTGGAAATATTAAAAGTTCTTGTACAGTGAGAATACCTTGTCGATTTCAGAGAACTCGATGCGCTCTTCTAGCGTGCAGCTCCGTCCGATGGGTGAGATGTTGATCATGCCGTTGCGAAACTCAATGAACGTCCCTCTAAGAGAGATTTGCTTGTCGTTATTAAATGTGGTTTGCTGTAATGACATTACATTACAGTGTGCGTGTTTGTTACCGTTTCTTGGGTAGTTTGATGAGCCCCATGTAGCTGAGACAGAAGTTGATGAGGTCCTGCAGTAACTCCTCGCCCAGATGATTCTGAATGGCCTGAAAAGCATTCAGAAAAACAAATTCATGACATTTTAATGAGAGTTCTAAAAATAATAACAGCGCCATTACGTCCATGATATTTTAATATTTTCAGGATCAAAAAAATCAATCACCTGTTTAGAGATGAGTTTGCCGTCTTTGTATTGCACGGTTCCGTTTTCGGCGAAGACGTAGTCAAACTTGCGTATGACTGCAGCGAGAAAGAACCAAACACCAGAATGAGATGCAATCAAACTGCTAAACACATCTGCTCTGGTGAACATCTTATCATCATCCTGGTGACCTTTACCTGTATTACACAACACGCACATACTGATGTAAACAAGCTCATTTACACTCAGAGAGCTTCACTGCTCTTTCTGATTCATTCAAGATTACACCTGTTTTATCGCTGACTGGATAACTTTATAATTCATTGTGACAACCAGCTCTCGTTGTCGCATTTACTCACATCAGATTCAGATTCTGCTCCAGTTTAAGTGGGAATGCAGTTGCATTCGGTTCTAAAGTGCACTGTTCTCAGTCTGATTCAATCATGATTTATTGGTTTATCTCATCAGATCTGCACAATTCAAATGCCACATGCCACAGTGATAATCATCAAACACTGATGCCACTAGAAACTAATCTAGATAAATAAGAGAAAAGTTTAACAGGGAGTTGAGACTGAAATTAAAGATCCCAGTTAAAGTGCCCCTATTATGGATTTTTGAAAATGATCTTTCATGCAGTGTGTAACACAGCTCTAAGCGAATGGAAACATCCTGCAGAGTTTTAAATCTGAAAGTGTACTGTGTGTCTCAAAAGAAAGAGTCGACTCTGAATCATTGAAACGAGTCTGAATCCAAAGTCTTTCATGTTGATGTCAACATGAAACATTAGCACACTGCCTGTCCACTTGTTGGTCTTTTCATGTTGGTCTGAATGAAAATGCTAATTCATTCTTTAGCTGCTAGGTACCACTTTTGTAGCGGTAAAATCTCACAACTCAGCTTTAAATGAAATTAACCAATCGTTGGAGGAATTTGCAACAATGAATCACTGAACAAATTGTTTGGTGAACAAATAAGGTCAAAATACATGCATATTATAAAAACTTACCTTACATTCATATCAACCTGTTGTTTAGAACTCCCAAAAAACAAAATATGAACGTTTCAGAACACATAATAGGGGCACTTTCAGACAAAATCTCAACTTTTTCATACAGACAGCAAAGAAAGAACATTTGCATGTTACATTTATGCATTCGACAGATGCTTTTTTTAAAACCATCTTATCAGTATCCCTTCAGACCTCTCATCGAACTCTCCTTTCTCATCTTTCACATTAATCTGAGACAAATGGTGCAGTTTAGAGCAGCACAACTGAGAACTAAGCCTTTGGAGCTTAGCAACCTGTGAGCAATACTTTTGACAGCTGTGGAAGTGACATCTGCTGATATTGATTTCTTAACCATTCGTTCAATGATCAGAAAGGAATTTTATCAACTGGATTCTAGACGGAGGGAATCATGGGATATCAGCTGTTGTGTTAATGTTTGAGTTGACTCAGTGATCCAATTAAACCAGTTCTTCCACATTCCACAACTGATGAAACTCCCCAAACCAATTTAACACATGTTTGACTAACGATCTTAAAGAGTCGAGACGTCTACTGGCAGGCCATGATGAAATGTATGATAGGCCTACTACATAACATTCTCTAACCTTCATCTCCTTCTCCGAGCTGTTCTGCGATTTTGGAATAATCTGAACCGCCCACCACGCCGATCTTCACCTTCTTTCTCAACGCCTGGAAGAAATCGTCCAACTCGGTGTCGATCTTCTGCAGACACACAAAGAGTATATCATCACTGAAGGGTTTCTGATGTGACCTGTGGCTTCAGCGCCCCTGAAACTGATCCACTTCACAAGTACACAAATATAGACACTGGCTACGAGCAACATCGGCTAGTCTCATAGAACATTATGCTTAAGGTTTATGTTTTCAGCAGACGTTTAAAGTGCACGTTAATGCCAGGGCAGCGTTCTTTACTGACGGGTTGCGCGACGGAACGCTATGTGTCCTTCTTTGGGAGCTGCAGACTGTTGTAGTACACTCAGGCTATCACACACTACATGAAGTCATTCAAATCTGTGATTCATGCAAGGAGGTAAACAAGAATAGGCGTTTAATGGAGGTGGTGGTGGGGTTGTGAGTATCAAGGTGTGGCAGATGAGCAATTAATCCCAGAATAATTAATCAGCGAAGCATTCAAACAGGACGACAAAGCCCCGTTACAACAAGAACGATAACGATGAATTACCGTAACGTCCACACCAGCTGATGCTCTATCCTAAACGCACTCGCTTCAAAGAAGACGCTGCTGTAATAGTGATACAAACGACACCATTCGGCGTTTCCGCTATTCTCTTGAAAAGAACGCTTTTTAAAACTATCGCTTTCGCATCTTGGTGTGAACGGGGGCTTTTAACGTTGTAAAAAGGTGCGTTTCTTAACACGTTCAGTTTAAAAGGTTTTTTACATTCATTTTTGTCCAATGCTAGAACGTTCACATAAGTTCCAGGAACTGCTTTCTGTGGGAGGACAAGACACGGACAGCTGAGGACAGGATTGATGACGCAACATCTGAGGACACTGATACTAACTCATCTGAACGTAAATAAACACTACACGGTCGGAACGGCATGTTAAGCGACAGATGATTTTAGCACTGAGAACTGCTCGGGACACAACGTTCCTCAACAAAGTGTTCAAGAAACGCATAATGTTCACACTGTAATACAATATAAACGCGTCTGGGTGAGGTTTCGGAACTAACTAACGTTTTAAGTATGTTTTTTTTTACCAAAACATTCCAAGAGCGTTGTATGGGAAGCACATCTGATGTATACGTGCAGTACGAGTGTACCATGATGTACAAACACACAAAACACACTCATTCACCAATAACACACACTCACGAGACGTGCTTCACCTACACACTGCGCTGTAAACAGAAACATTGTTACATAAGGATTAGAGGACCCATCTTTTGAAACCCTTTAATTGTTATGCATTAGCCTGTCGGTTACATTTAATGCTATCTCATAGCTATCTTGTGGATAATAAAGAGGTTCCTATATAAACTATGCTCGGGTATTATGTTACCTCTCTCGGGGGTGTCAGCGTCCCGTCCACATCGAACAAGCACAAAACATTTCGACCTCCGGCTGCACGAGACTTTATATCCATTTCTTCTTGTCCAGCAGTTGAAGTAGACATAAAATAAAATTAAAAATCAAATAAGACCATTAAATATATACAATCGGACTTTAAATGACTCAAGATGAGTGAATGCATAAGAGTATAAAGTCTCTCGTCTTTCTTGAAACCGAAAGATAAATGAGTCAATACTGGTGAGTATTATTTACTAAGATTACAGTGTATACTGCAGGCTACATGATCACTGCTGAGTGAATGAATCCGCACACGTGTGGTTCTCTCTGCAGCACTGTCCGCCCAGGGGAGGGGTCGGCCTCAGCCAATCAAATGCGCGGAGTCTGTTCACGTGCGTGAAGGGGGCGTTACCGCGCGGTGAGATGAGTCCATGGAATTTCAGAAGCGTCACAAGACAAGCAGAATGGAGACAGCTACCTCTCACCTACTTCATTACACCTGAGCATAACAATAACAACAACTACAGCAGCATTCCGGAAAAAAATACAAATAATAAGAGCCTAAATAAAAAGTTTTTTTTTTTTTATGAACTGGTTAAAAAACGAATAAAGAGAAATATATAGGCTGGGCCTATATATATCGCCTCTAAGGGCAGAGTAAAAGCGTCATACACATTAACTTATACATTTACACAGACACACACACACAGAAAGAGAGAGAGACCTTTGACCTTGCAAGCCACTAACCAAAGTATAAAGCCATCATACTTTAATTAACATCATGAGCACACAAGGGAGAGAAACAAAGGAAAGAACAAAACAACCCAAAAAACAAAGTCATATATTATCTTAAGTCAAATATATATCTTAAGACATCCATTAGCATCAGTACCACAGATACATTGATTTAGAGAGAGAGAATAAATAAAATACAGTATACAGTTTTTCTGAACTTTTTTTGAAACCATCACTCATTTTTTTTAAACCTTAAACAACACCCAAATATTTAAATTAAATGAACAGAACTCCAAACTCCTGTAGTTAAAATCAAAGACAGCTTTCAAATCATACACATAAGCCTATAAGTCAGTAATAGCCTATACGCACTACAGATTCATTAGACACTACACATTAAAAACAACAACGAAGAACACAGTGACAAGTGCATGTAGTTACACAAAAAAAGTTTACTGTAGCCTATAAATTAAACATTTATAATTAAACACACACACACAGTTTGAATCAGTTGGAAAGTTAAAAAGAAGAGTGGAAGAGAACATTTTTTTATTATTATCATTGCATTTTTTTACACCGTATTTTGGTTATTTCAATATATTCTTGCAATATACAATACACGTGTGTGTGTTCTTTTTTAATTATTGTGTAGAAACTATGACAGCTTGGTAGTTGTGCTTAAAGAAATTGCTCACCCAAAAAATTAAAATTCTGTACTCATTTACTCATCCTCAAGTAGCCTAGTTCCAAATCTGTATGCAATTTCTTTCTTCTGCCGAACACAAAGCAAGGTATTTTGAAGAAAGTTTGTAACGAGGCTGTTTTGGGTCACCATTGACTCCTATAGTATTTTTTTGCCCTTAAATGGAATAGTAATAAAAAATAACAATATAATAATAATAAAAATAAGTGATTTTGGTTTCGCTTAACTGTTCCAAGCATTTAGAGGTACACTACATAGGCATTCTCATTGAAAACAGGGGCCGCTTGCATAAAAGGTTAAGACTAGTCTTAAAAGTAGGTCAGCTAAATTTTTCTTTAGGACTGGTCGTAGCTTTTTTATTTCAGTTGCATAAAATGTAGATTAGGCTAAGTTGAATCCAAAAAATAAAAACTCTTGGCTAACCTCTAGTTGGTCAGACTAGCATGGAGGCTAAGTTTATGCAACTGGCCCCTGATCTCAGGCTGCTGTCGGTATCTGTGAGGGGTTCTGTGCTGTCAGTGTTACAGCGCCACCTGCTGACCAACACTCGGTCTTGCACAGATCCATCAATCACGAATGTCTGAAACTCAGACTCTATTTAATTTTCATAACAAACGTAAAGCAGTTAGACTATGTGTAATATTTTCTCTTTTGCTCTAAATTGGTTTAAAAAGTGGCTTTATTAGAGGGTTATATTTATAAAAGAGGAAAGATTCTATTTCAGTGTTTTTGTGTTCGCTCGCAAAACGTTTGTTATAATATGCTGGGAGGAAAAATAAGTTCTTTTGCGAACAAAACGAAAAGTTTCTTTGCGAAACTAAAAGGTTTAGCATGCGAAGGCCCTGAAATAGCCAATTAGCCTACATTCTCTTTAAGTAGGCCTACCTCTGAATCTCACAGAACTGCCTCGAGTGATTCAACATCAGCACCTGACTGAGCCAACGGGTCCCTGAAGCTGAATTAGTTACGAAATCACTGGAAACGACTAAACCTAATCGTGCTGTTAATATGAGCTGGATTTGAATGATCAGCATTAGTTAGAAATAAAACAGAAGAGGAAGAGAAGTTTAACGCCAGCCCGGCGTTTAAAAAGGAACCCAGGTTACTTCTGTTTCTGTTCGAGTTTGAAAACAACCAGACCAGATGCATTCTAGACAGATGTAATTGTTTTAGAGTTGACTGTCATTGGGTTAGCCAGCATTTAGATCAGCTCGTCCATCACTGTTGTATTTTCTTACCAGTGGGTCCTGATTTTACAGTTCTCTTGTTTTTAACCAGAAGAAAGTTGATAATAGATAAAAGCATTTCATAGACATTAAACTGCATGATTTAAGGCGAAAGTTTCATGCAAGATGATTTTTCTTGTTTTGAACATAATCAAGATTCAAATAGGCTAAGCTTCTTGTATTTGTTTCTCCAAAGTGTGAGAAATGTCATTATAATTGCACAGAGCCTCTTGAATCTAATTCAAGGCCGACCAAGGTCACCGTCAGACGTTTATTCCATTTGTGATCAGTGTTTAACAAGGTCATTTGAAGAATATGCTTTTAACTTATTATTGTGATCTGGGTCCTGCTTCTCACGGTCATCACACCCAGATCTATCATCCATCTGTAAACACTGATTCTGAGAAGAGATTTTACATGAGCAGATTTACAGACTGCAATCTGTCAGCTTTTATAGCACACAATCTACTTGTCACACACTCTGCTTTACAGCACAGAAGGACCTTTGGCCCCTCCAAGGTCCTCCAGAACATTTACGAACCGCTCAGACCTTCTAGCACATTCTGTGAGCAGCAGAAACGTATTTATTGGACAAAAGCCACCTGTGGATAGCTTGAATCCAGGTGGTTTGATGTTTATGGGACATTTTCAGAGATATTTGGATTTTATTGATTGTAATTTCAGCTGATGGACCTATATAAAGCTCATTGATATGGTCAGCAGACGTCACCTCAGATCAAACACGAAGCTGAAACTAGAGGGATGAAGCTTTTTTCTCTCAGATCAGGCTGATTTTGTTTGTTCACTGCCGGTTGTTCATTAACACGCAGAGACACACCTGAGTGCGTATTTCCTCTCCAGGTTCCTGTAAAAACACAAAAGCAGTCAGTGTATGATGTCTTTTCAGAGACATCATGTGGACGGTGTTGTTGGAGGATAGATCTGACCTTTCAGATGGAATTAATCAGAATTTACCGGCTTCAGGAATGACTGTGGCATTAAACTGATCCGAGGATGTTGGGATTGTTCTGGTTCTGGTTCGGTTCTGTGCTCTCTGTCTCTGGGTTTGACGTGTTAAGCTGCAGAAACTCTTCGGTCACGTTAAACGTGGTTCTGCTGGAGGATGAAAATTCACCCTGGAGTCTGAACTTTGTGAAGGACGCGGTGGAAATGGCTGTCGAACATGAGAATGAAAAAAACCAGGCTGAAAGTGAGTAGATTCAAAGAACATTTAAACAATATTTGGTACATGCAAGCTTTAAATTCAGTACTAGTAAAGGTGACCCACCTCTCAAACACTGAAGATCAGGTGAGACCATCCAGATTTTAGTAAATGACTCTTGTGTGGATCTTAAGAGTCCATAAAACTGGAATTAAAAAACACTGTATTTCTGCAGGGACCTACTGCCCTACAAGATACACTCATAACAAATCATAGATTAAACTTAAATTATATTAACTTCTCCAGGCAAGAGAAAGACGACAAAGGTGAAACTTTAACAAATAACTAGGTTATAATGATGTATTTAACACTATTTAGTTGCACATTAAACCATTTATTTGTTAAATAGTATAAAAGGTTGTGACTTAAGTCCTCTAGACAAAGAATAATAAGACAGTCAAGTGATTCACTTTATCCCAGTTTACAATAAGTTAAGTGGTAAATTGGGCTAATCTGTGTACATTAAAACAAACAAACATATTGGCCTTGATATATGACCTACTCTGTTAAAGTGTTAATATTTTTTAATAACAATTATGATTCTTGAAATATTGCGCATTAGTCAAGACTTATACATGACCTGGGGCCTGTTTCAGAAGGAAGGTTCAAACAACTCTGAGTTTAAACTTGAACTCTGAGTTGATTGACCCAGAGATTAAAAACTCTAAGTTTTTGGTTTCAGAACAGTTGATCTGAGTAAGGTCAATCAACTCTGAGTAGACTAACTCAGAGTTAAGCATGTACACCGCGACTCTAAAAAGCCATTATCAATGGAGCGCAGATATTACGAGTCACCATGGCAACATCT